>AWOL01S0066119.1:0-14683 GCA_000715115.1 Nicotiana otophora
AATATATGGCGTCACCCCATGCATGATGTTTCTAGTGTGGCATGTTTAGACATAACGTATATAAGAATGTTTTTAATATAGCTCTATGATAGACACTAAGGGTCCACCAAACTTATATAGAGAATCAGGTTCTCTATTAATTTCTACGGAACACACTCATACAACTGTAAGTAAATAACACAATAGAGTTTTACGTGAAAAACTCCCAGCTCAAAGGATTAAAATCACGACCTACCCTTGTAGGATTTCAACCTCACTACTGAGCAAACTTCAGATTACAAACTATTGTAACCTAGGAATTAACCTCTTAATTCCTCACTAACGTGTAATAACTCTATTACAAGCCCCTTTGTAATAACTCTATTACAAAGCTTACAACTCGACTAACTCTAGCCAAGACACAAATACATGGTTTATGATTTTACAAAGGTTTCCTACACAATGCTTCTAACTAAGCTAAGTAGAAATTACAAGTAAATCACTTTGACAAAGATGCTACACAACTAAGGACATATGATGACTCAATGCAGGAAACTGGTCCTTTGTTATGTTGTTCTTTGTTCTTGATGCCTTGAATGTCACTTACAGGTTGATAATACACTTGAGAGAGAAAGCTTGATCAATTCTAGAGTGTGCAAGTATGTTGTTTTTACTTTGCTTCATGTTAATATTACATAAGTGACATCATTTGAATGATGCAAGCATGTTTGGTACAAAGGCATTCCCCATAAAGTGACTGCTCCACTGTTTGCACTGTTGGGTGTGTGCAGAGGAACAGTTGCAGTCGCTTTACAGTTGTGGGGAGTTGACTGGTACTGTCAGCAAGGGAACTGATGTCGATCTGTTCTTTCTAATATTTCTTGGACTTTGAATGTTGGAACATGTCCCAAAGTTGAGACTTGTTGATCTTTGAGCACTCAGAGGATGTGGAACAGATTCCCCATCTGGTTCTCAACAAAGTTTTTAAATCATCAAAACATAGCAAGACACATAACTTATCAATTTTTCCATTTTTGATAATGACAAACTTGTAATTGAAATTCTCTCTGAGACTGTGCTTTTTCCCCCTCAATTAATTTTTTCCCTTTTGGCATCATAAAACTATTAGTGACAGGCAATAAGCAAAAAAAAGTCTAGCCTGATTAACTCATGCCACTTGTGTGCACACAAACATGACTAAAACCAGAGCAAGAAAGAAGGCAATATAAGCATAGCAAAAGAACGGGATATTCATTAATTTTGGAAATAAACAGGGAGCAGTTCCATTTATTGCATAATCATTCCACAAAATAAAAACAGCAAAAAAAGGAGTACCAGCCACTAAACATATCCAACTTCAGAATACCAAAACAGAAAGACACTAGAACTTGACACTAGGAAGGAAATGGTTTATCAGGAGCACTGGAAGGGGGAGGCAACGATGAAGATACAAGAGTTCTAAGGAGGATATCCATTCAAGCATTAGCAGACCCTTGCTCAGTGAGTAATCTCTCCTTCAGTTCCTCGACCTGTTTCCTGAGATCAGTATTCTCGTTGGTCAGACGGGCAACCTCTGCGCTTTGTGAGCTGTTGGAACCCGGTGCCTCCTGGGCCTGACTAAGTTGTCCCTCAAGGATAACATTCCTTACCTTCAACTTCCTTATCTCTTCATTAGTAGTATTCTGAGCTTCAATTAGTTGAGAGATAGTGGAATTGCTGTCAATCCCTCCTTTCTTATCGATGCATTCATACTCTTCTAAGGTGGTTTTGGAGAAGCTCTGCTCGTGAGTACCCACCGTAGCCTTTCCCAAAGGGATTTTGAGGAACTCAAAAACTTTGGTGATTAGAAACCTGTAGGGTAGCCCATGATTACCATCTTTGAAATCTGCTAGTTTCTTCACGTGCTCAATTATGATACCTAACGGATTAATAGTGGAATAAACATCTAGTGCTTCCATGAGGAACAAGTCTGCTCGAGACATAATAGAACGCCTTTCTGCACGAGGGAGCAACACCTTGTTCACCATCTCAAATAACAACTGATACACTGGAAGGAGGACCTTCTTGTGTACCCGTTCCCCCTGCTGCACTGCACCATTCTTCAGAATGACATTTCTAAAGTTTGACGAACAAGTCCCCTAAATGGAGGATATTACATCAGTAGGCACACCCAAGATGGTTCCCAACACAGCTTCATCCAACACAAAATCAACCCCATTCACCTTCATACAGATGTTGTCCTCCTTGACTGTGAAATAATCAGTATAAAAACTGCGCACTTCGTTCTCATATACTTTAAGACTCTCATTTGTGAACAAAGGTGTCCACTGTTGAAAGTCACAACTATCAACCAGTTGGCGCATTCCTGGCATGTCAAGAATATCATGGGCAAATGTTCTGCCCCACAACACTTCCTGATTTCTCAGATTTTCCCTTCCTTCATTCTTGGCCACCCCCACCTTGGTCCTTTTTTAGGAACCAGGCTCCTCATTGGCACTAGCCTTCCGTTTCACTGATTTTCTCACACTTTTAGCTTTCTTAGATACCTTCTCAGACACAGATTTCTCAGACACATTCTTATCAGACCCCTCAACCATTTTTTCTCCAGACTCACCCACTTCAACATTACTAACTTCCATCACTTTCACAGATGACTCTTTTCCAGAATTTTGAACCGCAGATTTCTTGGAGGACTTACGGATTAAGGGACTGGGTTCCTCATCCACCTCGTCATCAATGTCCACAACAAGAGCTGTAGGCACTACCTCTTCATGTAGTAACTTTCCACCCTTCACCAACCTTCTACTCTTCTTTTCTTTCTTACTTTTCTTTAGAGCTGAATCAAGAGCCTCCTTCTGTTGCAGCCTAGTAGTAGGTCTTTTAGCAGTGGGTATTTTGGGAGTTGCCCTACTACTCCTAGCACTAATAAAGCTTGCAAGAGCCACATTATCATAGTCTTCTTCACTACCGTCATTCTCCTCCTCGGACAGAGATATCATCTTGGGAGCAACAATGGTCGATGGCTCAACATAGAAATGAGGAGAGGGAGCGGGATCAGTACTGACCCGGGGTTCTTTTGATGAACGGGGGGTTCATCCCAAGTAGGAGCAGAGGGTTCTTTTTGGGCGAATGGATCAGGTCCCTCGAGTGGTTCCCCAGTAGTACTTTCAGGTGCCAAATTTTTGATAGGCACCAGTTCCCTACCCTCTTCCTGTAGACTCTCACATTCCCCCTGAGACCTATTGGTTTCAGACACACGTTCATAGAAACCATCCACACACCCCTCAACAGCTATTGACAATATATTTTCTATGGCCTCTTGTTCTTCTAACCCCAAAGGAAACTCAGAAGGCACATAAGGAATATTACCTATAAGATCTGCAGAATTCAAATCGAGACTTGGGGTAGTCATTGTGTTAACCACACTTTGTTGTGCCTTAGAACTCTCTTCTAAATGCAGACTGAAAACTTCCTGATTTTCTTCTCCCTCAGCCATTATTTCCGACAAGGCAGAGGGAGAGGTCGTAGCCATAAACCTCTTAGGATTCGAAGTTTTGCGACTCCAATGAGAACCAGAACTTAATTGGGGTGGAGAAGAGGCAGTGGGTGGTTGGGAATCTTTCTTAGGGTTTGGACTGGGTGGCGTAAGGTACTTAGACTCTGTCACTGGTTCTTCAAAAGATAAAAATACAGTAGGGACGACACTGGGGACATTTGAGGGTTCGAGATTCTCAGACATGATAGAGTGTAATGAGAGTTTATTAAATAAGAGAGTGTTTGGTTGTTGAGAGAAAAAGGGAAATTTTGGTTTTTGATGTGAACAGTGGTGAGAGTGATAGGGTTTGGGTTTATTAAAAGGGGGTGAGGGACCAGTTGGGAACGAGTCTTGATTTTCTGGGTAGACAGGTCGTTTTGTAACGGGTAGAATGCTTGGGTTCCGAAGAAAAGAAGCTGACAATTTAATGATGTGGCGCCTTTTTTAGCTATTTAAAAAGTTGTGCATGAGAGTACAAAAGGAACTACTAACCTGTGATGCAGGAACCAGGTTCCCTAACAGATTTTGTAAATGTGATCCTCATCCTTTTGTAAAGATGTAATACATTAGCTCCTTGTTTGCTCTGTAATCGTCATGCGTGTCTACCTGTAACGGTATAGAAATGAGTTAGACCTTGCCAGAAAATACTTTTTAGCAATTTCACCTGTACATTTCTTTCATAGCCAATCATCGAGGGACCCGGTCCTCGACTTGATTTTGTCAACCCTAGTGCAAGATGATTCTTTTCAAAGTACTCTCTGCTCAGTGCTTTGGTGAAGATATCTACAATTTGATCTTCTGTGTTGCAGAGCTTCATGCAGATAAGCCCATTTTAAACATTGTCTCTGAGAAAATGATGTCGTACATCAATGTGGTTTGTTCTCTTATGCTGAACCGGGTTCTTTTCCATGTTAAGAGCATTGGTGTTGTCACATAGTAACGGCACGCAATTAGAAAACATACCAAAATCTTCTAGTTGCTGCTTGATCCACAGCAGTTGAGCACAACAAGAGGCAGCCACCACATATTCAGCTTTTGCAGTTGAAAGAGCCACTGGATTTTATTTTCTTGTACCCCATGAAATTAGACACGAACCCAGAAAGTGTGCCATGCCAGAAGTGCTTTTCTTGTCCACCAGATAACCAGGATAATCAGTATCAGCATACCCGATCAAGTCGAAGTTGTCTCCTGAGGTATAGTAGAGAACCAGGTCATGCGTTCCCTTTAGATATCTCAGGATTCTCTTGGTAACCTTCAGATGAGATTCCTTTAGATTTGATTGAAACCTAACACATAGTCCCCCACTGAAAACGATATATGGTCTGCTTGCTGTGAGATACAAGAGTGACCCAATGATACCTCTGTACATGATCTCGTTCACAGGGGAACCAGGTTCATCCATATCCAGTCGAGTGGCAGTGGCAATAATAATGTCTATAACTTTGGAGCTTTCCATTTTAAATCTCTTCAGAAGCTCTTTGATGTCCTTCTGCTAAGTTATCATTGTGCCCTTAGAAGTTTGCTTGACTTGCAGACCTAAGAAGAAATTCAATTCCCCCATCATGTTTATTTCAAACTCACTTCCCATGAGCTTTGCAAACTCCTCACACAGAGAATTATTTATTGCACCAAAGATGATGTCGTCAACATAAACTTGCAGAATGAGCAGGTTCCTCCCCCATTTCTTTAGAAATAAGGTGTTGTCAATTTTTTCTCTTGTAAAACCATTTTCGAGGAGAAATTTGGACAACCTTTCATATCATGTACGAGGAGCCTGCTTAAGCCCATATAAGGCCTTGTCGAGTTTGAAAACATGCTCAGGATGCTCATGATATTCGAAGCCAGGAGGTTTCTTGACGAAGACTTCTTCTTTTAGAAAGCCATTTAGAAATGCACTTTTAACATCCATCTGGAACAATTTGAATTCCATATGGGATGAAAATGCAATAAGGATTCTGATGGCCTCCATTCGAGCAACTGGGGCAAAATTTTTATCATAGTCAATCCCTTCTTCTTGATTGTACCCTTGAACTACCAGCCTTGCCTTGTTCCTTGTTGTGTTCCCAAACTCATCAAGTTTGTTTCTGAATACCAACCTGGTTTCTATAACAGTTCTGTCAGCATGTCGAGGAACCAGGTGCCATATGTTGTTCCTCTCAAATTGATAGAGTTCATCTTGCATAGTAGTAATCCAGTTAGCATCTTTCAATATTCCCTTGATATTTTTAGGCTCAACTTGAGAGAGAAAGGCTGAGAAGGCAAGTGAGTTTCGCGACTTCGATCTAGTTTGAAACCCTAAGTCGAGATGAGTGATCACATTTTGAAGAGGGTGTGAGCTTTTGTGCTTCCAGTTAGACACCCGAATCTCATTGTGAGAGGGTCCAGGTACTTCTGTATGTGACCCATGGTTGATGTGAGTCCCACTTCTCAGCTCAGCATCTGGGGTTCCTTGCACAGCATCAGCAACTCTGTTCTCAACTTCAGTTATTGTGATTGAGGAACCAGGTTCCTCTACATCCGCTAGAGAGACCGTTGCATCATCATCATTTGATTCCTTGGCGTAGCTCATCATGTCAGCCTTTCCATTTGCCATATCAATAACTTCACCAGGGACTGTTGACTGCTCTCCGTCTTGATCAATCTTATCATGTGAATATTTTCCATATAGGTGGTGTGATTCATCAAAGATCACATGTGTGCTTTCCTCAACACATTGAGTTCTTTTGTTGTAGACTTTGTATGCTTTGCTTTGTGATGAATATCCCAAAAAGATTTCTTCATCACTTTTGGCATCAAATTTTCAAGAGCTTCTTTACCATTGTTGAGAACAAAACATTTGTAGCCAAATGTTCTCAAATGTGTTAGCTTAGGTTTCCTTCCGTTCAACAGTTCATACAGAGTCTTATTCAAGAAGGACCTGATCATGCACCTGTTCACCAAATAGTATGCAGTGTTAACTGCTTCTGCCCAGAAGTTTTAGCAATGCCATTGTCAATCAATATTGTCCTCGCCATGTCTTCAAAAGTCCTATATTTACTCTCCACAACACCATTTTGTTGAGGTGTTCTTGTAGCTGAGAAATTATGACTTATGCCATTTTCAGCACAGAATTCGTCGAATTTTGCATTATTGAACTCTGTGTCGTAATCAGATCTTATACACGCAACACTGTGGCTCACCTTCACTTGGATCTTCTTCACGAAAGCAACAAACACTGGAAAAGTTTCATCCTTAGTTTTGAGGAACAAGGTCCATGTGAATCTAGAATAGTCATCCACTATAACAAAAATGTACTTCTTTCCTCCTCTACTTGGCACCCTCATAGGTCCACACAGATCCATATGGAAGAGATCAAGTGGCCTTGAGGTGCTAACATCATTTTTGGGCTTGAAAGAAAACCTGAGTTGCTTTCCTTTTACACATACATCACACACCTTGTGGTCTTTGAAACTTGACATCGGCAGGCCATGAACCAGGTCCTTTCTGACCAGTTTGTTCAGCAACGTAAAGCTTGCATGACCCAATCTTCTGTGCCATAGTTCAACATCATCATCAACAACACTCAGGCAAGTGAGATCCCCATTTTGTAGGGACTCAAAATCAGCAACATAAATGTTCTTGTATCTTTTTTGCCATCAGGACCACTTCACCAGTCACAAGGTTTGTAACTATGCAGACTTTTGACACAAATTTCACGTAGTTTCCTTTGTCGCAGATTTGGAAAACACTCAGTAGGCTGTATTTCAAGCCGTTCACATAGTACACATTTTCAATTGAGTTGGTGAGTGACTTCCCAATTCTTCCTACTCCCAGAATGTATCCCTTTTTGCCATTGCCAAAGGACACACCCCCTCCTTGCAGGGCTCTGACTGAAAGGAAATCATCGATGCTTCCAGTAATATGCTTAGAACAACCACTATCCATGTACTATTTTTGGCTGCTTCCTTTCACTGCTCCCTGCACAAGAGAATCAAGAATTAGACTTAGGAACCTAAATAAGTTTGGTTCCCTTGTAGTGAGGAAAGGGTCGAATTAAACTTCTTTTTGTCCAGGCAGACAATATATATTTTTTAACGCAGGGACCAGGTTCCTTAGCAGTAGTTGCCTTTTCAACAAATACCTTGTTATTCTATTGGGACTGAATTCTAGCCTTACAGTTTTCTTTAAAGTGACCAGTGTTTCCACAATGAGTACAAAACTAGTTATCAGGGACAGTAACATACTTGCTATGTGGATTGTGGTGAGTCTTTTCCCTTTGGAACCCGACGCCCTGCCTGTTCCCACCATTGCTTGTATACAAGACAACAATTGTATCAGAGGACCAGGTCTACTTTAGAGATTTTTGAGATCATTTTTAACTCTGACTAGATCTTCTTGAAGCTGTCTATTTCTTTCAAGTTCAGCACGCAGACTAGATTTCACATATTGTAGTTCATTTTCAAGCTTAATGTGTGCCTCGCTTACAACTTCCTTTCCCTTTTGGACAGTCCCAAAACTATTTCACTTTTGTAATTCCTCTATTGTTTCTTTTAGGTCCATGATGACTACTAACAAGTCATCTATCTTATTCTCTATGTTTTTAGCCTTTTTATCAGAACACTTTTTTCTTTCACTAGATTCTCGATGGTTTCTTTTAGGCCGGCCACTACAACTACCAAATCATCTTTCTCATTTTCTACCTCTTCTAACTCTATAGTTAAGGCATTTTTATCGTTTATAAGATTGTGATAAGCATCAATTAAAACATTCCCCAAGGATATGAGCTTATTCTGAGAGTAAGACTTCAGATTTCTCTGAACTCTAGAAATTCTACCTCGTCATCATCATTATCTTCATCATCGTCAGATTTTGCCATCAGGGCAAAGACGGAATCATAATTAGCTCCTTCACTTTTGGCTGCCATCATGGAGATGTCACCTTGTGCATCATCTTCTCCAGATTCGCTGGAAGAGTCTCCGCATACAGCAAGAGCTTATTTCACAACATTGTCGGCGACTTCTTTTCTTTTAAATCTTTTGTCAGGAACCGGGTTCCTCTTGGCTGTTTTGTCTATGTTATGCTTGTACTGGTCTTGCTTGAGGAGGGGAGAATCCTTAATGAAATGTCTTGGCTTCCTGCACTTATGACGTAAGTCATATCCTCTGGAGCTGCCCTTCTTTGGAATACCTCCATTTTTACTGACCATCTTCTGAAATTTCTTTGTAAAGTAAGCCATATCAGCATCCTCACCACTTGATTCATTGTTGTATGTCTTGAGGACCAGGTTCTTCTCTTTTTGGGGCTCTCTTCTCTCATTATCTTTTTTCTTCTTCATTTCATAAGTTTTCAAATTACCAATGAGTTTATCAATGGTTAGATTTTGTAGATTCTTTGCCTCCGTGATAGCATTTACTTTGCTTTCTCAGGAACCAGGTAATACGTTGAGTATTTTCCTGACAAGTTTGTCCCTTGTAATGATTTCTCCTAGGGAATGGAGCTCATTGATGATAGAGGTGAAGCGAGTGTGCATGTCCTGAATGGACTCATCGTCCTTCATCCTGAAGAGTTCATACTCAGTGGTTAGCATATCAATCTTCGACTACTTGACTTGAGTTGTCCCTTCGTGTTCTGTTTGGAGAGCTTCCCAGATCTCATTGGCAAATTGACAAGCCAAAATCCTGTTGTATTCATCTAGCCTAATGCCACATACGAGGATTTTTTTTGCTCGAAAGTTCTTCTCTATAGCCTTGCGGTCAGCATCACTGTATTCCTTCCTAGACTTGGGAACTGTCGTTGCTGGTTCCTCACTGGTTTTTATAGAAACGAAAGGACCTGTCACAGAAAACATCCCAGAGTTCTGAATCTTCAGCCATGATAAAATCATGCATCCTTGTCTTCCACCATCCATAGTATTGTCCATTAAATCTTGGTGGTCTGCAGGTGGATTGACCATCTTCGAAGTTTGGTGGAGCAGTCATGAGGATCCTTTCTAGGTGTTAGCCTGATAGAAAGAACCTGCTCTGATACCAACTGATAGACATTAAGGGTCCACCAAACTTATATAGAGAACCATGTTCTCTATTAGTTCCCACAGAACACACTCACACATTTGTAAGTAAATAACACAATAGAGTTTTATGTGAAAAACTCTCAACTCACGGGATTAAAAATCACGACCTACCCTTGTAGGATTTCAACTTCACTACGGAGCAAACTTCAGATTACAAACTATTGTAACCTAGGAACTAACCTCTTAATCCCTCACTAACTTGTAATAACTCTATTACAAGTCCCTTTTTAATAACTCTATTACAAAGCTTACAACTCAACTAACTCTAGCTAAGATACAAACACATGGTTTATGATTTTACAAAGGTTTCCTACACAATGCCTCTAACTAAGCTAAGTAGAAATTACAAGTAAATCACTTTGACAAAGATGCTATACAACTAAGGACATATGATGACTCAATGCAGGAAACTGGTCCTTTGTTATGTTGTTCTTTATTCTTGACGCCTTGAATGTCACTTACAGGTTTGCAATACACTTGAGAGAGAGAGCTTGATCAATTCTAGAGTGTGCAAGTATGTTGTTTTTACTTTGCTTCATATTAATATTATATAAGTGACATCACTTGAATGATGCAATCATGTTTGGTACAAATGCATTCCCCATAAAGTGACTGCGCCACTGTTTGCATTGTTACGTGTGTGTAGAGGAACAGTTGCAGTCACTTTATAGCTGTGGGGAGTTGACTGGTACTATCAGCAAAGGAACTGATGTCGATCTGTTCCCTCTGTTGTTTCTTGGACTATGAATGTTGGAACATGTCCCAGACTTGAAACTTGTTGATCTTTGAGCACCAAGAGGATGTGGAACAGGTTCCCCATCTGGTTCTCAACAAAGTTTGTTAAATCATCAAAACATAGCAAGACACAAAACTTATCACTCTATTTTAACAAGTTGATCAGCTTGAATTGTTTAATTAGTCAAGTTTGAGTTTTTATTCAATAGGACCCGCAATGAACGCACGAGGAGAAAATGGAGTTCATTACTTGTCCGTTATTAGACGAAGTCATGAGTTTGTTAGTTTTGGTATTTTCAATTATGGAAAAGATTATTTGAGTTAGCTCATTCACTTTAAGGCGCATTAGACATTTTTCAAAAAAAAGTTTGTAATGATGAAATTATTTTCTGATGTTTAGAATACTTAGAGTGCAAGTTCAATGTAGGGTTTCAAGTTGAGTAGGACGAAAACGGAGTACCTAAAGTGCAAGTTCTGCGTAGTTTCAGGGGGAGCGGATATAGATGTGAGGCTTGTTTACAAGTCATCCCAAGAGAGAAAGTTTCAAGTATCTCGTGTCAGTTATCCAAGGGAACGGAGAGATTGACGAGGATGTAATGGAGGCTAGCATCTGGCGTCTTGTGTGACAAGAATGTGCCACCAAAACTTAAGGGTCAGTTCTACAAGACGGCGGTTAGACCGGCTATGTTGTATGGGGCTGAATGTTGGCCAGTCAAGAACTTTCATATCCAGAAGATGAACGTAGCCGAAATGAAGATGTTGTGATGGATGTGCGGGCACAGTAGGTTGGACAAGATTAGGAATGAGGATATTCGGGAGAAAGTGGGCGTGGCCCCTATGAAAGATAAGATGCGTGAAACAAGGCTTAGATAGTTCGGGCATGTGAGAAGGAGAAGCCTAGATGCCCCAGTGATGAGCTGGCATTGGCAGGTAGGTAGAAGTGGTATAGGGCGGCCTAAGAAGTACTAGGGAGAGGTGATCAGGCAGGACATGGCGCGACTTCAGCTTACCGAGGACATATCACTTGACATGGGAGTATGTAGGTCGAAGATTAAGGTAGAAGGGTAATAGGTCGTCGTGTGTTTTTCTGATCTGTTCCAGGTTTATTAGGGCTAGTTGACTAGTACATTGTCTTCGACTCTTAGAATGCCAGTATTAGGGTTATTTTAGTACTATCTTCCGCTTCGATTTTTTAGTACCCTTTCGTGTTACTGCTTGTGGCTATTGCTATTGCTTCTGCTTTCTTCCATTTATTTTTTCTCCGGTCCTTACATTGTTGATATCATTTTTCTGGCTTCTTATTGTTATTTACTTGTTCCTATTCTTCTTCTCGAACCGAGGGTCTTTCGGAAACTGTCTCTCTTCCCTCAAGGGTAGGAGTAAGATCTGCGTACACATTATCCTCCCCAAACCCCCACTTGTGGAATCCCACTGAGTTGTTGTTGTTGTTGTTTGGAATGAAGAAAGCCTTTCTCCAAGAAAATATTTTCCATCAAAAGAAGAAGAAAATTGGCTTTATTCACTTACGGACAGGAATCATTTTTCTTATAACTCTCTTAACTTTGAACTTCAGATTACTTGTTCCACCTAATACTATCTTTAATTAATATTAAAAACTTTCATCAAAACACTTTGATTCGCTATTGTTATCTTTTAATTTTTAATGTCAGTGTTTCCCTAAAGATATTTTCTATTCACCAACGAAACACATGACAATAGTATTTATTGAAGTTTTTTAATGAAATGACTTTCCTCGTACCAAATACACTATCTTTTAAGGTCATAGAGATTTATGTTTAAGAAAAATACCTTCTTTAAATAATCAAGGCAGTAATATGTTTGTAAGATGAATGACGTAGTTGTTATATAATCCTGATTACTAGGAAAATTTTAAGAATGAGTACCGTAATACTTGCCTGCGCGTAAGATCATTGATTTTCCGTACGCCTAGCACTTTTTTTCCTATACTCTAATGAATTTACTTTTAAACTTTTTTTGGAAAGTCAGACCATGTCTCGTTCACATTTTAAAGTAAATAAGTTAACAAACAAAATGATATTCTTACATTATGAAATATGTAAGGTACTTGCAGTACTTATGTCTCAGTCAACGAAAGCAGCTAAATATATACTTAAAATCTAAATTGTTTTCTTCATTGGGAAATTTCATAATTGCGCTGATTAAGATGCCAAAAGTTTATACGAAACTAGAGGGACAATTGGAGACCCATTCCGATCCTTTCTTGTGCATTGCTCACCTTCTGCAGTTGTCCATATTATCCGTCTTTTTGTTTTTGCACACTCCTTAAAACTATGTTTTATGGACTTAATTACACTAAAATTTATCTAAACTATTTTTTATTTCTATTAACTGTCTCACTTAATTAACAACCACTAATTATAACAGTAAGAGCAGATTTTTAAAAATACATATACTATTCAACACCTATTTTTTTCTAAAATATTTTAAAACAAATTCAATTTGTCAAACTGATTAATTTTGAGAACGAAAGAAGTAATGCTAAATAAACTGTTGAGGGGGGGAAAATAGGAAAATAGGACTTGTGGCCCAAATCATACACAGCTTTAATTTGTTCGGATGGCCAAAGGCATCACGTTGTATCCCAGTGCCAAAATTTCAACGTCATGATTTTTCCTTACACTCACTTATTTCTTTTTATAGTAGAAGAAGCTCTTCTTTCCTCTATACACGTCTTTCCTGTCGCCTTCTGTACATATATGTGATTCGGTTTTATTCCCAAGGTAATTAAATTCAAATTTAGGTACCGGAAAATATATATTTTTTATAAATAATTAAAATTTAAAAATACCGACCAAAATTGGTCGGTAAACTGGACAAGGCAGGCAGCAAACCGACCAAATTTGGTCGGTAATGTTGAATTTCTGGGAATTCATTGTACATTAACCGACCAACATTGGTCGGTAATGTGCAATTTAATTTTTTTTTATTAGTTACCGACCAAGGTTGGTCGGTTTTTTAGGTTTAATTTTGGCAAAAAATTTCTGTTTTGGTAGCTACGCCATCTGCCAAATAAAAACAGCATACCAAGACCCCCAATTCACATCTAATAACCACCAATTCACCACATACAACCCCTAATTCACCACAAATCCAACCAAATATCCAACAACAACAACAACAACAATAACCAAACATCCAATTAATACTTTAAAACTAATAAATTAAAGTTCAATTGAACATCACAATCCAAAACCAAGCAAAAACTAACTACAACAAGTTCAAAATTGTTCAATCTAATTCAAAACTAGTTCTATTAGTCTAGTTCAAAGTATATCAAAATATTGGTCAATGGATATTTTCTACAACATCATCACCATCTGATGAACTTTCATCTACAAAACGGTATAGAGAACGGTCTTGTGGAGGACGAGAAGAACGATCATGGGGAGGACGGGAGGAACGATCACGAGGAGGACGGGAGGAATGATCACGTGGAGGTCGAGCCTCTGGCGATGACTCACGAGACCGGAGCAACGAAAAAGCTCCAGTAGAAAGAAGAGTTCTGATATGAACTTGCATACCACGGAATTGAGCATCTTTAAGCCTTTCTCTTTCCTTGGCCGCTTCTAGCTCGGATGTAAACTTTGTCACTGTCTCCCGCATAGCCAAGAGGCTCTTCCTATTAAGTTCCTCACCCTATGAGAAAGTTCCTATTCCTTATATTTTCATTGGGCTCACCCCCAGAGTGCATTCCAAAAGCATCTGCAACCATATCCTGAATTCTAGAATCATGATTTCTATTCTCCACCGACCTACTACTTTCACCAACAACCATGTTATTAAATATTCCACGGCTACCATCGATCTCTCCATGATTAGTCTACACAAAGTAATTTTTTCTCTATATATACACATACTTCGTTGTACTACTTTAACTATATATAGCTTGTTATAGTATATGTTAGTGTATTTATTATTTGTATTACAAAACAATGTGTTAACAGATTACATTTATATTATTTAGATAGTAAATATTAATGTGATTCAAAAGTTTAACCATGTTTGACCTATTAACTCGTTTACTTAATGCTAATAACTTCTTTCGTTTCTTTAATTTATGATCCATATATACATGTCAAAGATGTTTAGTATTAATTCTTCTATATTTCATTCATTCATCACTAATAATGCATGACATAAATTAATCGATATAGGTTGAGACGTTTTGTTTTTAATATTCATCGATATAGGTCAAAATATTTTATTTTTAATATTCATCAATGCATCTAATTAAGTTATAAGTAGACGAATCAATTTACAAATAGATATATTTTATGATTATCAATTATATATACTAATTAGATTATTGCTTCTTCACAAGTCTATCCCCAAAAGAACCCGAC
>AWOL01S0066124.1:0-10705 GCA_000715115.1 Nicotiana otophora
CCTGAGCATCTCAAACTATGGAGAATAGACGAGGAGGAGGTCGTTTTTGAAGATCTAGACCCAAGTGTTCTAATTGTCATAAACTTGGACACACTCGTGAAGTGTGCTATTCTTTACATGGTCGTCCACCCAAAAATGCTTATGTTGCCCAGACCGAGACTACAGGTAACCGGGGATTTTCTTTATCTGAAGGGGAATATAATGTGTTCCTTCAATACCGAGCAAGTAAGCAGACATCTCCACAAGTAGCCTCGGTTGCTCAGACTGATACTCATGTTGCTGGTAATTCTTTTGCTTGTGTTTCCCAATCTAGTACTCTTGGACCATGCGTCATAAACTAAGGCACTTTTGATCATATGATCATATCTCGGGTAATAAATCACTTTTGTCGAATATTGTATATTCACGGTCTCTTCCCATTGTTACTTTAGCTAATGGGTGTCAAACTAAAGCAAAAGGAGTTGGACAAGCTAATCCCCTATCTTCTATCACTCTAGATTCCGTTCTGTATGTCCCTGGTTGTCCTTTTAGTCTTGCATCTATTAGTCGTTTGACTTGTGCCCTCCATTGTGGTATATATTTTATTGATGATTATTTTATTATGCAGGACCGCAGTACGGGACAGACAATTGGCATAGGGAGTGAATCAGAAGGCCTTTACTACCTTAACTTACTCAATCCCTCCACAACATGTCTAGTTACAGATCCTCCAGACATAATTCAAAGAAGTTTAGGACATCCGAGTTTATCCAAGCTTCAGAAGATGGTGCCTAGTTTGTCTATATGTCTACATTAGATTGTGAGTCGTGTCGGTTTGGGAAACATACCCGAGCCTCCTTTCCGCGTAGTGTTGAGAGTCATGCAGAGTCTGTTTTCTCTTTAGTTCATTCTGATATATGGGGTCCTAGTAGAGTCAGTTCAACCTTGGGATTTCATTATTTTGTTAGTTTTATTGATGATTATTCAAGATGTATTTGGCTTTTCTTAATGAAAGATCGTTCTGAGTTGTTTTCTATATTCCAGAATTTTTGTGCTGAAATCAAAAATCAATTTGGTGTTTCTATTCGCACTTTTCGCAGTGATAATGCCTTAGAATATTTATCCTCTAAGTTTCAGCAGTTTATGACTTCTCAAAGAATTATTCATCGGACATCTTGTCCTTATACCCCTCAGCAAAATGGGGTTGCAGAGAGAAAGAATAGGCACCTTATTGAGACTGCTCGCACACTTCTCATCGAATCTCGTGTTCCATTGCGTTTTTGGGGCGATGCAGTTCTGACAACATGTTATTTGATTAGTCGAATGCCTTCATCTTCCATCCAGAATCAGATTCTGTATTCAGTATTGTTTCCCCAGTCACCCTTATACTCTTTTCCCCCTCGTTTTTTGGGAGCACATGTTTTGTTCATAACTTAGCCCCTCGTGCTCTCGAGTGTGTCTTCCTTGGTTATTCTCGTGTTCAGAAGGGATATCATTGTTACTCACTTGATCTTCGTAGGTACCTTATGTCAGCTGACGTCACATTTTTTGAGTCTAAACTTTCTTTACCTCTTCTGACCACCATGATATANTTGTCCCCACAGTTGATGAATTATTCTCTCGATTGCTTAGCCTCGCTGCAGCACCAAGTCACCTAGTGATCTCATCACAGACACTTGACTCCTATGTTCTCGCATCCCAGACAGTACAATGCCTGAGCATCTCAAACTATGGAGAATAGACGAGGAGGAGGTCGTTTTTGAAGATCTAGACCCAGGTGTTCTAATTGTCATAAACTTGGACACACTCGTGAAGTGTGCTATTCTTTACATGGTCGTCCACCCAAAAATGCTTATGTTGCCCAGACCGAGACTACAGGTAACCGGGGATTTTCTTTATCTGAAGGGGAATATAATGTGTTCCTTCAATACCGAGCAAGTAAGCAGACATCTCCACAAGTAGCCTCGGTTGCTCAGACTGATACTCATGTTGCTGGTAATTCTTTTGCTTGTGTTTCCCAATCTAGTACTCTTGGACCATGCGTCATAAACTAAGGCACTTTTGATCATATGATCATATCTCGGGTAATAAATCACTTTTGTCGAATATTGTATATTCACGGTCTCTTCCCATTGTTACTTTAGCTAATGGGTGTCAAACTAAAGCAAAAGGAGTTGGACAAGCTAATCCCCTATCTTCTATCACTCTAGATTCCGTTCTGTATGTCCCTGGTTGTCCTTTTAGTCTTGCATCTATTAGTCGTTTGACTTGTGCCCTCCATTGTGGTATATATTTTATTGATGATTATTTTATTATGCAGGACCGCAGTACGGGACAGACAATTGGCATAGGGAGTGAATCAGAAGGCCTTTACTACCTTAACTTACTCAATCCCTCCACAACATGTCTAGTTACAGATCCTCCAGACATAATTCAAAGAAGTTTAGGACATCCGAGTTTATCCAAGCTTCAGAAGATGGTGCCTAGTTTGTCTATATGTCTACATTAGATTGTGAGTCGTGTCGGTTTGGGAAACATACCCGAGCCTCCTTTCCGCGTAGTGTTGAGAGTCATGCAGAGTCTGTTTTCTCTTTAGTTCATTCTGATATATGGGGTCCTAGTAGAGTCAGTTCAACCTTGGGATTTCATTATTTTGTTAGTTTTATTGATGATTATTCAAGATGTATTTGGCTTTTCTTAATGAAAGATCGTTCTGAGTTGTTTTCTATATTCCAGAATTTTTGTGCTGAAATCAAAAATCAATTTGGTGTTTCTATTCGCACTTTTCGCAGTGATAATGCCTTAGAATATTTATCCTCTAAGTTTCAGCAGTTTATGACTTCTCAAAGAATTATTCATCGGACATCTTGTCCTTATACCCCTCAGCAAAATGGGGTTGCAGAGAGAAAGAATAGGCACCTTATTGAGACTGCTCGCACACTTCTCATCGAATCTCGTGTTCCATTGCGTTTTTGGGGCGATGCAGTTCTGACAACATGTTATTTGATTAGTCGAATGCCTTCATCTTCCATCCAGAATCAGATTCTGTATTCAGTATTGTTTCCCCAGTCACCCTTATACTCTTTTCCCCCTCGTTTTTTGGGAGCACATGTTTTGTTCATAACTTAGCCCCTCGTGCTCTCGAGTGTGTCTTCCTTGGTTATTCTCGTGTTCAGAAGGGATATCATTGTTACTCACTTGATCTTCGTAGGTACCTTATGTCAGCTGACGTCACATTTTTTGAGTCTAGACTTTCTTTACCTCTTCTGACCACCATGATATATTTGAGGTCTTACTTATACCGATCTTTGAGGAGTTTACATAGCTCCTCCTCTACCTCCAACCACAGAAGTCTTACCTATACCAATCGTTGAGGAGTCTAGTGTTGCTCCCCTAGATCCCCAGCCACAGGAACACCACTCTTGCCTTATCATCGTCGTCCGCGCCCAGTATCAGGCCCATCTGATTCTCGTCCTGCACCTAACCCTGCTCCTACTGCGGACTTCTCTCTTCCCAGTATACCGATTGCACTTCGGAAAGGTATACGGGCCACACTTAATCCTAATCCCCATTATGTCGGTCGGTTTAAGTTATCATCGCCTCTGTTATGCTTTTATATCTTATTTGTCCTCTATTTCCATCCCTAAGTCTACAGGTGAAGCGTTGTCTCATCCAGGATGGCGAGAGGCTATGATTGACGGATGTTTGCTTTACATACGAGTGGTACTTGGGAGCTTGTTCCTCTTCCTTCAGGTAAATCTACTGTTGGTTGTCGTTGAGTTTATGCAGTCAAAGTTGGTCCGGATGGCCAGGTTGATCGACTTAAGGCTCGTCTCGTTGCCAAAGGATATACTCAGATATTTGGGCTCGATTACAATGATACTTTCTCTCCCGTGGCTAAAATAGCATCAGTCCGCCTTTTTCTACCATGGTTGATGTTCGCTATTGGCCTCTCTATCCGCTGGACATTACGAATGCTTTTCTTCACGGTAACCTTGAGGATGAAGTTTATATGGAGCAACCACCTAATTTTGTTGCTTAAGGGGAGTCTCGTGACCTTGTATGTCGCTTGCGCCGGTCACTTTATGGTCTAAAGCAATCTCCTCGAGCATGGTTTGATAAGTTCAGCACAGTTATCTAGGAGTTCGGCATGACTCGTAGTGAAACTGATCACTCTGTATTTTATCGGCATTCTGCTTCAAGTCTCTGTATTTATCTGGTGGTCTATACTGACGATATTGTTATTACTAGCAATGATCAAGATGGTATTACAAATCTGAAGAAGCATCTCTTTCAGCACTTCCTGAATAAGGATCTAGGCCGATTGAAGTACTTTCTAGGTATTGAGTTTGCTTAGTCTAGCTCAGGCTAGCTCAGGTATTGTTATTTCCCAAAGAAAATATGCTTTAGACATTCTTGAGAAGACAGGAATGATGGGTTGCATATCTGTTGACACTCCGATGGATCCGAATTCTAAACTTTTGCCAGGACGGGAAGCCGCTTAGCGATCCTGCAAGATATAGGCAGCTGGTTGGTAAATTAAATTATCTCACAATGACTAGACCCGACATTTCTTTTCTTGTGAGTGTTGTAAGTCAGTTTATGGATTCTCCTTATGATACTCATTGGAATGCAGTTGTCCGCATTCTTCGGTATATAAAATCGGCTCCAGGCAAAGGGTTATTGTTTGAGGATCGAGGTCATGAGCAAATCGTTGGATACTCAGATGCTGGCTGGGCAGGATCACCTTCTGATAGACGTTCCACGTCTGGATATTGTGTTTTAGTAGGAGGTAATTTTGTATCTTGGAAGAGCAAGAAACAGAATGTAGTTGCTCGGTCTAGTGCAGAAGCAGAATATCGAGCAATGGCCATGGCAACATGTGAGCTAGTTTGGATCAAACATTTGCTCAAGGAGTTAAAATTTGGTGAAATCAGCGAGATGGAACTTGTGTGCGATAATCAAGTTGCCCTTCATATCGCATCAAATCCGATGTTCCATGAAAGAACTAAACATATTTTGATTGACTGTCACTTTGTCAGAGAAACGATACTCTCAGGAGATATTGCTACAAAGTTAAGTCGAATGATAAGCTTGCAGATATTCTCACCAAGTCCCTCACTGGTTCTCGTATTAGTTATATATGTAACAAGCTCAGTACACATGATTTGTATGCACCGGCTTGAGGGGGAGTGTTAGTTAGTTAGCTATTATGTAAATAAGCATAGTCCTACATGAAATAGTAGTAGTGTAGGTATTGTGTATTATTATAAATAGGGGTACTTGTATTATAGTTAAGACACATGAATAATATATTTTCTCGTGCTTTCTCACAGCCTTGAAAGATGGGGATCCAAAGTGCCTTGTGAAGTTGCTTGTTGGATATTGGCTCATGATGGGTGCCAGACACAAACAAATGTGCAGAAGAGAGATCTGCAACCATGCAGCAGATGCTTTCTTCGCGGGAAAGGAATTGAGGATATGTCGTGTACCATGGCACTTGTTTTTGCGCTGTCAGGTTGCTGGTCATCTATGACAGCTCTTTCTAAACATTTTTGGAATCAAATGTGTCATCCCAGCAACCATAAACAATTCCTTCACAGCTGGATGTTCTTCAGAGGAACCAAGAAGTTGAAACACATACGGAGGACCATCCGTTTTTCTTTTTCCACATCCTCCAGCGAAAGGAATTTGAGGTGCTTTGAGGGAAAAGCTATCTCTCTATCTATATACATGTTAAGAGTATATAAAAGGACTCTGATACAGAATTTGGATGTTTAAAAGATAAATATCCATTACCTGAGCATCTGTGAAAACACGGAAAGCATATATCTCTGTGTCAGGAGCAAAACCAAGACATTCTTCATCCTGACCAGCAATGACACCAGCTACAAATGTCCCATGGCCTAGATTGTCGTTCAGTGTATCTTCGTTGGTCCAATTCGTGCGTTCCTGAAATATATCAGGTATCAATCCCAACTCATGCTAGTAATAGAGTATCAAAATCAACCCCTGTGTATGCTGGTGATACGGGGGAAAATGGCACCCAACGATGTACATTAAAATGTATTCCCTCTGTTTCATTTTATGCACATTCTTTTTCTTTTTAGTTTGTTCCAAAAATAATGATACCTTTCTAATTTCGGGAACTCTTTAATTTTAAACTTCCCATATTACCCTTATTGGCATGGTCTTCTAGCCAAAGAAATATCACGGCATGTTTAAGACCACAAGTTCTAAGAGTGCTCCTGCTATGTGTCAAAAGTCTTTTCTTTCTTTCTGTTGAGGTGTATAACCATCTCATCTAAAAGATTAAGTTGTTAGAAAGAGCACATTTTTATTTAATTAATAATGTCTTCAAAGCACCCCCTCATGTGCAAGCTTGATTCTTTCTTCTTTTTTACGAGCCTAGTACATGGAAATTCTTATGAATAATGGGTGGTGGTGAGACTCGAACTCATGACCTTTGCTTGCTTCTGATACCATGTTGAAGTGTGTGACCATCTCATCCAAAAGCTTAGGCCGTTGGATAGCACAATTTTATTTATTTAAAGAAAAATAGACTGATACACACCTCTACTTGTTCGGTTATCCCGACACCCCCTACTTTATGAAGTTTCAACCAGACACCTCAACTTGATCAAAACATGAGAATTAAACTCCTTTGACCGTTGACCGAGTTTATGTGGTATTGATGTGCCTATGTTGGACAAAATATGTGATAACTGATATATATGCACACAACGGGCGTGAATCAATTTAAATACCATAATAAAATAAAAATAAAAAGGCAAAAAAAAAGGGAACCTTCCAACAACACAAAAAAGGAAAAACCCCTCCTTCCTTTTTCAAGACCCAACCCACTCACCCCTTCTTGAACAAATCACGCCACTCCCACCGCCACCCGTCAAGGCTCCTCCACCATGACCACCACCACTTCTAATATCAATTCAGTTTCCTTTTAATCTCACTCTCGCTCATCTTTCAAAGAGAATCACTCATCCATCAAAAATCGGACAACAAAAATTATCAGAATCGAAAGAAAAAAACTTACTCTCTCCTAAATTGAAAGCTCGGATCAGAAAAGGACTTATGTGAAATCAAAAAGAAATAATTAAGAAGTGAAGGATTATTGCTGCTAGTGATCGTCTCTTTTAACTTAACCATCATTTCAGAAGCAGAAATTGCAAAGAAATAGAGAACTACATTAGAAAATGAATCAGAACTTGAGCTCGTTNAGTAGTGTAGGTATTGTGTATTATTATAAATAGGGGTACTTGTATTATAGTTAAGACACATGAATAATATATTTTCTCGTGCTTTCTCACAGCCTTGAAAGATGGGGATCCAAAGTGCCTTGTGAAGTTGCTTGTTGGATATTGGCTCATGATGGGTGCCAGACACAAACAAATGTGCAGAAGAGAGATCTGCAACCATGCAGCAGATGCTTTCTTCGCGGGAAAGGAATTGAGGATATGTCGTGTACCATGGCACTTGTTTTTGCGCTGTCAGGTTGCTGGTCATCTATGACAGCTCTTTCTAAACATTTTTGGAATCAAATGTGTCATCCCAGCAACCATAAACAATTCCTTCACAGCTGGATGTTCTTCAGAGGAACCAAGAAGTTGAAACACATACGGAGGACCATCCGTTTTTCTTTTTCCACATCCTCCAGCGAAAGGAATTTGAGGTGCTTTGAGGGAAAAGCTATCTCTCTATCTATATACATGTTAAGAGTATATAAAAGGACTCTGATACAGAATTTGGATGTTTAAAAGATAAATATCCATTACCTGAGCATCTGTGAAAACACGGAAAGCATATATCTCTGTGTCAGGAGCAAAACCAAGACATTCTTCATCCTGACCAGCAATGACACCAGCTACAAATGTCCCATGGCCTAGATTGTCGTTCAGTGTATCTTCGTTGGTCCAATTCGTGCGTTCCTGAAATATATCAGGTATCAATCCCAACTCATGCTAGTAATAGAGTATCAAAATCAACCCCTGTGTATGCTGGTGATACGGGGAAAAATGGCACCCAACGATGTACATTAAAATGTATTCCCTCTGTTTCATTTTATGCACATTCTTTTCCTTTTTAGTTTGTTCCAAAAATAATGACACCTTTCTAATTTCGGGAACTCTTTAATTTTAAACTTCCCATATTACCCTTATTGGCATGGTCTTCTAGCCAAAGAAATATCACGGCATGTTTAAGACCACAAGTTCTAAGAGTGCTCCTGCTATGTGTCAAAAGTCTTTTCTTTCTTTCTGTTGAGGTGTATAACCATCTCATCTAAAAGATTAAGTTGTTAGAAAGAGCACATTTTTATTTAATTAATAATGTCTTCAAAGCACCCCCTCATGTGCAAGCTTGATTCTTTCTTCTTTTTTACGAGCCTAGTACATGGAAATTCTTATGAATAATGGGTGGTGGTGAGACTCGAACTCATGACCTTTGCTTGCTTCTGATACCATGTTGAAGTGTGTGACCATCTCATCCAAAAGCTTAGGCCGTTGGATAGCACAATTTTATTTATTTAAAGAAAAATAGACTGATACACACCTCTACTTGTTCGGTTATCCCGACACCCCCTACTTTATGAAGTTTCAACCAGACACCTCAACTTGATCAAAACATGAGAATTAAACTCCTTTGACCGTTGACCGAGTTTATGTGGTATTGATGTGCCTATGTTGGACAAAATATGTGATAACTGATATATATGCACACAACGGGCGTGAATCAATTTAAATACCATAATAAAATAAAAATAAAAAGGCAAAAAAAAAGGGAACCTTCCAACAACACAAAAAAGGAAAAACCCCTCCTTCCTTCTTCAAGACCCAACCCACTCACCCCTTCTTGAACAAATCACGCCACTCCCATCGCCACCCGTCAAGGCTCCTCCACCATGACCACCACCACTTCTAATATCAATTCAGTTTCCTTTTAATCTCACTCTCGCTCATCTTTCAAAGAGAATCACCCATCCATCAAAAATCGGACAACAAAAATTATCAGAATCGAAAGAAAAAAACTTACTCTCTCCTAAATTGAAAGCTCAGATCAGAAAAGGACTTATGTGAAATCAAAAAGAAATAATTAAGAAGTGAAGGATTATTGCTGCTAGTGATCGTCTCTTTTAACTTAACCATCATTTCAGAAGCAGAAATTGCAAAGAAATAGAGAACTACATTAGAAAATGAATCAGAACTTGAGCTCGTTCTTGATCGGAATTGTGGATGTTGTTTTCACACTCGGTGTTTATTCTTAATTTTTTTCTTGAGAATCAGAGGATTTCACATAAACCCATTTGATAATTTTTCTTTCCTCTACTTTCCTCTGACAAGGTGGGTTGCTCTGATGGTAAGCACCCTCCACTTCCAACCAAGAGGTTGTGAGTTCGAGTCACCCCAAGAGCAGGGTGGGGAGTTCTTGGGGGAAAGGATGTCGAGGGTCTATTGGAAATAGCCTCTCTACCCAAGGTAGGGGTAAGGTCTGCGTACACACTACCCTCCCCAGACCCCACTAGTGGGATTATACTGGGTTGTTGTTGTTGTTGTTGTACTTTATTGTTCTTCTAACAGAATCTTTTCTGGTTTTGGTTTTGTTTGTAGATTTTCTTCGTTGAATTTGTTGAAAGTACAGTGAAAGATAAGGTTAGTGGAGACTGGGGATGGGGAAGTGTGGAGATGGAGGAAGGTGATCTCCGTTTGTAGTTATGGAGTTTAGAACGTTTAGAAAGGTGGAGGAATAAGGTGAAATTCATTCTCTTTTTTTTAAAGTATTTATTATTTATTAAAATACATAGAAACTCATTGTTGTTATTAAATTAATGAGATAATTACGATGGGGCATTAATTTTTCTACGTGGATACGACGTGTCATTGATGTCAGAGTGAGTGAGGAACACACAGTTCCGGAGGTGTTTAAAATTCATGTTTTGATTGAGTTGAGGAGTTGGTTGAAACTCCATAGAGTAGGGGACCGGGATGTCAAAACCGAACAAGTAGAGGTGTATGTATGCCAGGATATTTTGTCTTTACTTAATAATGTCTTCAACGCTTTCTTAAACTCCATGTCACTACCATATAAAATGAAACAGTAGGATTATATAAATGTAAATGATTTCGCTCAAACAACATTGAATTAAAATAAAGCATTTCTTTGATACAAACAAATAAACAAGTAAAAAGAAAACAAACGGTACATACCTTAATATTGCGGAAATGAGGATGATCTGACCGTATACCTGTGTCAAAAATAGCCATTTTAACTTTGGCACCAGTGTACCCTCTCGACCAGAGTGACTCTGCCCCAAAAAGGGATGTGACTTGAGATTTCTGCAAAATGAAAATGCAAAGGAGACGAAATAAAGTTTATCAAGACACAAGCAATAACAACAGCTTAACCTCAAATAAATATCAAGAGAAAATATGCATTTAACAACTAATTCTTTACCATTGTACCCCCACAAAAAAAACAAAAAAAAAGAAGGAAAGTATCAAATGGCTTACTTCTCCCACCAAAGTTACCCATAGGAGCACAACAATCTCACCCTATCTCTGTTAAACAATTCGAGTTTGACATAAATGTTTCTATGGACCAAGTATATGCAGCCCATGCAAATCCATTATTTTCTTGGCAAGTGTATGTGCATTACTTTTATGAATAGTGCAGCCAAATTTTAATTTTCAACTTCTTCCTTATGGAAGTACCT
>AWOL01S0066126.1:0-25356 GCA_000715115.1 Nicotiana otophora
TGAGATCTTGTAAATGGCCTTGGAGCTTCCAAAACTCTATCCTTGTCCTTGATGCTATCACATGAATTGCAGCCTCATGCAATGGAAGGCAAATATTCGAGGACAAGAAGGCTCGTGAGATCTCGACATGGCTTCCGAAATTGCCCCAGTGTCAGACTGTGGTAACACTGGGATGTGGATGTTGGATGATGACTGGATTGATTGAATGGATTTTGATGTGGATGCGGCCAGGCTCAGTGTTGAGTTTTCTTACACATCTTGGATGTAACGAGAATCAGGCCGGTTGTAGTACGAGAAGGCGATAGGATGATTTTGATTTTTGATTTTGAATGTTGGCCCAACGTCAAGCTGTGAGGACACTGGGTATTGTATTTTGACTATGGGAGTTTGGATTGCCTACACACTCCATGTCAATGGGACTGACGAGCTCGAAACACACACTTAAATTATGCTCGCTAGTCAAAGATATAGTATAATATCGTATCCACAGGGATTTGAATTAAACAGTATTTTCGTAGTTTCTAGCTTGATTGTTATTCAGGAGAATCAATGATTGCGATTTATATGATTAATAACTACAATTAAGTAAGAGTATAAAACTATTGACTAATGATTATCGAAACAAGGAATAAGCAAAGAAGGTTATCAGTGGGAGAAGATAGGGTTTTGATAGGATAGGTGCAAGATAATTATTTGGGATCTAACTCTAGATAATTCACCTCTAATGTTCAAGTGAATCTTTCGAATTCACTCAATTATTAGTTCAAACGTTCAACAAAAACTCCTCTCTCGATTAAGTTTTAACCTCACAAGATGAACCAATTTAAGCACGTAAAGATATGCAAGAATGCGTAGTGGATTGGTCTTTAGGAGAATCTCTCTCGATTATCCTCCTAACTAGGTTTAATCAATGATTCAACTAGCCTAGTTCGACTACTAAGAAGAATTAATGAACTCAACCAACAATAAAATGCAAAGATATCACAAGTTATACTTCTCTCGATTACATGAACAACTGAATATAGATGTAACAGTCAAATCATCCAAAACGCTTCAACACATAAAACTAGAGTTATCATCAACAAACAATCATCAATACACCAAATCCATCAAACCGTAAAGAGAAGGTGGAGCAACCCTTGCTTCAACTTGAAATTATTAGCTGCAATAGGAGGTGGTCGAACACTGGATAATCCTTGATTGTAGACCGATCTAGCATAATCACCAAGTGCTCTCCCATGCAAGGGTTGATGTTGATTAAGTCTGAGACCCCTCTCTTCTTCATAGATGTTCTGCGCATCTCTAATAGCTGCTTCCTCAGCATCCTGTGCAGCTTGTTCTCTTCGTTGGGCTGCTTCTCTCGCAGCCAAATCTATATTATCTTCACCATTTCCAGCCATAAGTTCTTTAGTTGAGGACTGCCCAACCTTTTCTGATGTCTCGATGAGATTTCTTTCCTTCCTCGGCTGTCGCAGTTGTTTTTCTATTCTCGGGTTCATATGATAGCACTTCCTTCACCGAAGTTCTAGTCATGCACCACTCTGAACTTGTAACCCGCGCACAGTCAAAGAACACCAAACGTAAAAGGGGAAAAATAAAATAAAATAAAATAAAAAAATTCCTGAATTAGCACTACAAACTAATTCAAACACTATTAATTGCCATTCCCCGGCAACGGTGCCAAAATTTGACGAGCTCTAAACACACATTTCAATTATGTTCGCTAGTCAAAGATAGTATAGTATAATATCGTATCCACATGAATTGGAGTTAAACAGTATTTCTAGCTTGATTGCTATTCAGGAGAATCAACAATTGTGATTTATATGATTAATAACTACAATTAACTAAGAGTCTAAAGCTATTGACTAATGATTATTGAAACAAAGAATAAGCAAAGAAGGTTATCAATGGGAGAAGATAGGGTTTTGATAGGATAGGTGCAACATAATTGTTTGGGATCTAACTCTAGATAATTCACCTCTAATATTCAAGTGAGTCTCTCAAATTCACTCAATTATTAGTTCAAACGTTTGGCAAAAACTCCTCTCTCGATTAAGTTTTAACCTCACAAGATGAACCAATTTAAGCACGTGAAGATATACAAGAATGCATAGTAGATTGGTCTTTAGGAGAACCTCTCTCGATTATCCTCCTAACTAGGTTTTATCAATGATTCAACTAGACTATTTCGATTATTAAGAAGAATTAATGAACTCAACCAACAATATAATGCAAAGATATCAAAAGCTATGCTTCTCTCGATTACATGAACAAGTGAATATAGATACAATAGTTAAATCATCCAAAATGCTTCAACACATAAAACTAGAGTTATCATCCACAAACAATTATCAATACACCAAATCCATCAAACTCTAAAGAGAACTACTCCATAGATATGGAGCAATTCATCACAAATATGTTTAAAGTAAAGGAAAACATAAAACGATCGAAACTCGGGTCTTGAGTGAGGATTGAATGATGAACTCCTTGTGCTTTTTCTTCTCCAACTCCTCCTTAGCCTCCCTAGGTCTCCAATATGTCAAAAGTCTAGAAAATAATATTTTCTCATGTATTTATACCAAGTAGGGTTGGGCCCAAATGAAATCACCTTTTCCTAGCCGAAATAGGACATTTACTCTGTAAATATGGCACACGCGCGCCGCATAGGGCGACGCGCCATGCGGGGCATTAGTGGGGAATTCCAGAGAGTTGATTTCTGATAGAAATCAGGAAAATGGGCAGCCGCGGCGTCGTACGCACCACGATAGTGGGAAGTTCTGAGAGTACGAATTTTTCTTGCGTTTTGACATCCAGACTTGGTCCTCGACCCCTGAACACGATCCCAGCTTAATCCCTTGGGATTTTACTCATACTTCAAAGCTACAAATCACGCGAATTCATTCCGTAACATCTACATAGCTCAGAATGACTCCTACGAGGCATAAAATACATAATAAGTGCAAAACACTATCAATTAAAGCTCAAACACAAGTAAAGTGCAGTAAATTAGAGTGCAATAAGCGACTAAAACACAAGATGCCTACCATCAAAACCCACACTTAAACCATTGCTCACGCTCGAGCAATCAAACTACACTTCATACAGACACGACCTTTTTAAACAACTCTCCTTACTCATCACACCAAGAATATTTAAAATAGATTAAGCACTCTAACGTAACATCCTCACCTCAAGATTTGATTCAAAATCACCACGCATTATTTATAACCCGCTCACTTACTCTAACATAGAGGTCAATGACATTACCTTTCCTTCGTTAATCAAGTGCCCTCACACAACAATACNTAGGATAGGTGCAACATAATTGTTTGGGATCTAACTCTAGATAATTCACCTCTAATATTCAAGTGAGTCTCTCAAATTCACTCAATTATTAGTTCAAACGTTTGGCAAAAACTCCTCTCTCGATTAAGTTTTAACCTCACAAGATGAACCAATTTAAGCACGTGAAGATATACAAGAATGCATAGTAGAATGCATAGTAGATCCTAACTAGGTTTTATCAATGATTCAACTAGACTATTTCGATTATTAAGAAGAATTAATGAACTCAACCAACAATATAATGCAAAGATATCACAAGCTATGCTTCTCTCGATTACATGAACAAGTGAATATAGATACAATAGTTAAATCATCCAAAATGCTTCAACACATAAAACTAGAGTTATCATCCACAAACAATTATCAATACACCAAATCCATCAAACTCTAAAGAGAACTACTCCATAGATATGGAGCAATTCATCACAAATATGTTTAAAGTAAAGGAAAACATAAAACGATCGAAACTCGGGTCTTGAGTGAGGATTGAATGATGAACTCCTTGTGCTTTTTCTTCTCCAACTCCTCCTTAGCCTCCCTAGGTCTCCAATATGTCAAAAGTCTAGAAAATAATATTTTCTCATGTATTTATACCAAGTAGGGTTGGGCCCAAATGAAATCACCTTTTCCTAGCCGAAATAGGACATTTACTCTGTAAATATGGCACACGCGCGCCGCATAGGGCGACGCGCCATGCGGGGCATTAGTGGGGAATTCCAGAGAGTTGATTTCTGATAGAAATCAGGAAAATGGGCAGCCGCGGCGTCGTACGCACCACGATAGTGGGAAGTTCTGAGAGTACGAATTTTTCTTGCGTTTTGACATCCAGACTTGGTCCTCGACCCCTGAACACGATCCCAGCTTAATCCCTTGGGATTTTACTCATACTTCAAAGCTACAAATCACGCGAATTCATTCCGTAACATCTACATAGCTCAGAATGACTCCTACGAGGCATAAAATACATAATAAGTGCAAAACACTATCAATTAAAGCTCAAACACAAGTAAAGTGCAGTAAATTAGAGTGCAATAAGCGACTAAAACACAAGATGCCTACCATCAAAACCCACACTTAAACCATTGCTCACGCTCGAGCAATCAAACTACACTTCATACAGACACGACCTTTTTAAACAACTCTCCTTACTCATCACACCAAGAATATTTAAAATAGATTAAGCACTCTAACGTAACATCCTCACCTCAAGATTTGATTCAAAATCACCACGCATTATTTATAACCCGCTCACTTACTCTAACATAGAGGTCAATGACATTACCTTTCCTTCGTTAATCAAGTGCCCTCACACAACAATACAAAGTAGTTCCACACAATAAAATTTAAGAATAATTAGGAACTCAAGATAGAAAGAATTCGCTCTCTCTAAGAAACAACATTCATGTGCCACAAAAGACGTACCATAAGCTTGCCTGTAGTGTACTATTCTACTAATTAAACTCATTCAGTCAAGGATCAAGTATGACTTTAATTGGTTGTAATGTAGGCTGGGGGATGGGTAGGATACATTTAGATATAAGAGTGATTACACCTCCCTACACACTTTAATACATACATTTCACTGTTCAAAACCCCAAACTAATGTCAAACCATAACTCCACCTTCATAACAATATACACTAACTCCCTACTTCTTTAAGCACAATTACATCAAGAGTCACCACTATCAAGGAGTATTTTTCACAATCATACAATTATATTTTTCTTTACTTCTTCTTATTCAATTCAAGTGGCTCTTACTTTTTCAAAACAGTGCACCTTTCTCCTTATTTCATTAATTCCACTCAAAAGCCAAACCAACCACCCCACACTTCAACTTTTACAAAGTTCATAACAAATTCAAGTGCTCACAAGAGGTAAAAGGTTCAAATAGATGGCCAATTCAAACAAATGGGTAAGGCTTGTAATGTGTTTACCAAAGAAACATGATTACAGGCTCAAAGGGGTTAACTAAGATATATAACAATTAGGTGGGTAATAGCTTATAACTGGCTCAACAAAGAAATGCCTAGATCATTTCCAAGACTGGAAAAAACTACCATTTCGCTTTGCAAACACACAGGGCAAGTTCTAGACATCAAATTAACTGCACAAAATAACTCAAAACCTCACACACACATGGCACATAACTCAATCAGGATCGGATTCATCAAGACACTCTAGTCAAAGCAGTTAAGCAAAGTTAAAATCCTACAGTTTAAGGTACTTATACAAGAGTAAAAAACTGAGCCTAAGCGTCATAACTAAAGAACTCACTATTCTCAAGGAATAATAAAGTCAAGAGATATTGCCTTTCATTCAATTCATAGCACAAGGTTTCCTACTACTACCAAAAATAAAAACTAACTACACCCGGTTCAAACAAAATCATTGGAAAAGAACCGCAGCACAAAGAAAAACCAAGGGGGAATTAATACACTACCTAACAAAAGAAAATATTTTTGTCTTTTTCTTTTGACTTTAATCTCTCAAGAAACCCGTCGAATGATATCCATCGTCAGAAAAAATTGATTTTTTTCAATTTTTATGGTTTTTTTTCAAATTGTTTTTCAATCTCTAACTACTAAAACTAACAAAACTAACACATGTACATACAACATACAACATATCCCCACCCCACACTTTAAGTTGTGGCATGTCCCCATGGCACACAGATAAAAAGCATAAGGTAAAGAAAACTTCCCTGAATATCTAGTCGGGGTCTGCGTCGAAGTCGGGCTCCATTCCTCGCCTTCGAAGTAATGCGCACATCTATGCCGATAGCTTCTTCTCAACCTTTTTGGGATACACCCCACACTTATCTTCTCATTCAATGCATCCTTATCTTTTGAGCCCTTCACTTTCCACTCAACACTCGCAGCTGGTTGTTCCTTTTGTGCCCTCTTTTCTACATTCATATCGAAAGTCACCGTCTCCTCGACCACTCTAAGCATGAGTTTCCTCTCGTGTATATCTAGTATAGCTCTACCCGTCGCTAAGAATGGTCTTCCTAGGATGAGGGGGACCTCCTTGTTCTCCTCCATATTCACCACTATAAAGTCTACAGGAAATACAAACTTATCTACCTGAACAAACATATCTTCTACTATCCCCTCACGTATTAAAGTCATTTGGTTCTCCAACTGCAAAGATATTGGTACCGACCTTATCTCTCCAATCTCCTTCTCTAGTCTCCTGTAAATAGATAGAGGCATTAGATTAATTGAGGCACCAGAATCACATAAAGATTTATCAAAATTAATAGAGCCTAAAGAGCAAGGTATAGTAAAACTCTCTTGATCTCCACACTTTTGTGGGAGTTTGTTTTGCAATATCGCACTGCAATGCTCTGTGAGCTTGACCACTGAGGTCTCTTCTATCTTCCTCTTCTTTGTCAGGATCTCCTTTAAGAATTTGGCATAAGTTGGCATTTGCGAGAGCACTTCTGTGAATGGCAAATTTACATTAACCTGTTTCAGCATATCCAGAAACCTCTCAAATTGCTTGTCCAGCTTTTCTCTATATAGCTTTTAAGGAAAAGGTAGAGCAGGCATATGCTCGCTCTCATTAGATTCATCCCTTCTCGATGTTTCCTCCTTCTCCTTTTTGTCAGCTCCCTTCTTGTCTTTCTTCTTCTTATCAATATCATTCTTCAACTGCTCCCCATTTTCCTTCTCCAGTACCACCTCTTTTTGGATTGGAGTGGTATCTTTCAATACTTGCTCGCTTCTCAAGGTCACAACATTCACTGTTTCTTTGGGATATCTCACAGTATCAACTGGCAGAGTACCTGAGACTCTCTCAGATAATATTGTTGCAATATGTCCCACTTGTCTCTCCAAGATTCAAAAACCAGTACCCAATTCTTTGATAGCTGCCCCGTGAGCGTCCAACCTCTCATCTGTCTTGATAATAAAGGCCTTCATTAGATCTTTTAGACCAGGTCGATTGGACTGTTGAGGCTGAAATTGCTGCCTCTGTTGATTTTGGAAGACTGGAGCTCCTTCTCCCTAAGGTTTAAAGTTATTTTGTTTCCACGTATTTGCAGTACCTCCAGGTGAACTCCATGAAAAACCAAGGTGCCTCTGACCCATTGCATTATAATTTCCCACAGCATTCACTTCCTAGTTGAGGCTTGACACGCATGAGTATGATGTCCTCTTCCACATATATCACAAGCTGCATGAGGCTCACTTTGTATTGTAAGTAGCTAAGGCCAACTTCCGTAATTCTTTAGCCATAGCATCAAGTTGTACCTGCACAGATGTTTTAGCATCAACCTAGTGAACACCTGTCGATCTTCTTCTTTCAGCACTCTTAGAGGGCCACTGATTTGCATCTTCAGATAACTCATCAAGAATTGTGACTATCTCCTCTAGGTCTTCTTCATCAAAGGGCCTCCAACTACATTGTTCAATGTTCTACGTGAGGCCGGTGTCAATCCATCCCAAAATTCTTGAAGTTACATCCAGAGTTCAATTTCGCTATGTTGACACTTTCTGACTATTTTCTTAAACCTTTCCCAAGCTTCAAACACAGTCTCAGTATCTTTCTGGAAGAAGTTATGGATTTCTCTTCTAAACTTGCCCGTCTTAGCTGATGAGAAATATTTATCAAAAAAAATTCTGGTCATCTCATCCCATGTTCGAATCGATCCATTAGGTAAATTTCGAAGCTACTACATTGCATCATCTTTGAGCATGAAGGGGAATGCCCTTAAATAAACTGCATCTTGTGACACACCATTGTATTGAAAGGAGTTCATAATGTCCTCAAAGTCCATTAGATGGTTGTTTGGATCTTCGTTCATCTTCCCTCTGAAGACACAGCAGTTTTGAAGGGTTTGGAGCTACCCTTGCTTCAACTTGAAATTATTAGCTGCAATAAGAGGTGGTCGAACACAGGATAATCCTTGATTGTAGACCGATCTAGCATAATCACCAAGTGGTCTCCCATGCAAGGGTTGATGTTGATTAAGTCTGAGACCCCTCTCTTCTTCATAGATGTTCTGCGCATCTCTAATAGCTGCTTCCTCAACATCCTGTGCAGCTGGTTCTCTTCGTTGGGCTGCTTCTTTCGCAGCCAAATCTATATTATCTTCACCGTTTCCAGCCATAAGTTCTTTAGTTGAGGACTGCCCAACCTTTTCTGATGTCTCGATGAGATTTCTTTCCTTCCTCGGTTGTCGCAGTTGTTTTTCTATTCTCGGGTTCATATGGCAGCACTTCCTTCACCGAAGTTCTAGTCATGTACCACTCTGAACCTGTAACCTGCGCAGAGTCAAAGAACACCAAACGTAAAAGGGGAAAAATAAAATAAAATAAAATAAACAAATTCCTGAATTAGCACTACAAACTAATTCAAACACTATTGATTGCCATTCCCCGGCAACGGTGCCAAAATTTGACGAGCTCTAAACACACATTTCAATTATGTTCGCTAGTCAAAGATAGTATAGTATAATATCGTATCCACATGAATTGGAGTTAAACAGTATTTCTAGCTTGATTGCTATTCAGGAGAATCAACAATTGTGATTTATATGATTAATAACTACAATTAACTAAGAGTCTAAAGCTATTGACTAATGATTATTGAAACAAAGAATAAGCAAAGAAGGTTATCAATGGGAGAAGATAGGGTTTTGATAGGATAGGTGCAACATAATTGTTTGGGATCTAACTCTAGATAATTCACCTCTAATATTCAAGTGAGTCTCTCAAATTCACTCAATTATTAGTTCAAACGTTTGGCAAAAACTCCTCTCTCGATTAAGTTTTAACCTCACAAGATGAACCAATTTAAGCACGTGAAGATATACAAGAATGCATAGTAGATTGGTCTTTAGGAGAACCTCTCTCGATTATCCTCCTAACTAGGTTTTATCAATGATTCAACTAGACTATTTCGATTATTAAGAAGAATTAATGAACTCAACCAACAATATAATGCAAAGATATCAAAAGCTATGCTTCTCTCGATTACATGAACAAGTGAATATAGATACAATAGTTAAATCATCCAAAATGCTTCAACACATAAAACTAGAGTTATCATCCACAAACAATTATCAATACACCAAATCCATCAAACTCTAAAGAGAACTACTCCATAGATATGGAGCAATTCATCACAAATATGTTTAAAGTAAAGGAAAACATAAAACGATCAAAACTCGGGTCTTGAGTGAGGATTGAATGATGAACTCCTTGTGCTTTTGCTTCTCCAACTCCTCCTTAGCCTCCCTAGGTCTCCAATATGTCAAAAGTCTAGAAAATAACATTTTTCCATGTATTTATACCAAGTAGGGTTGGGCCCAAATGAAATCACCTTTTCCTAGCCAAAATAGGACATTTACTCTGTAAATATTGCACACGCACGCCGCATAGGGCGACGCGCCATGCGGGGCATTAGTGGGGAATTCCAGAGAGTTGCTTTCTGATAGAAATCAGGAAAATGGGTAGCCGCGGCGTCGCACGCACCACGATAGTGGGAATTTCTGAGAGTATGGATTTTTCTTGCGTTTTGACATCCAGACTTGGTTCTCGACCCCTGAACACGATCCCGACTTAATCCCTTGGGCTTTTACTCAGACTTCAAAGCTACAAATCATGCGAATTCATTCCGTAACATCTACATAGCTCAGAATGACTCCTACGAGGCATAAAATACATAATAAGTGCAAAACACTATCAATTAAAGCTCAAACACAAGTAAAGTGCAGTAAATTAGAGTGCAATAAGCGACTAAAACACAAAATTATAGCCTACCATCAACACCCCACACTTAAACCATTGCTCGTTCTCGAGCAATCAAACTTCACTTCATACAGACACGACCTTTTTAAACAACTCTCCTTACTTATCACACCAAGAATATTTAAAATAGATTAAGCACTCTAACGTAACATCCTCACCTCAAGATTTGATTCAAAATCACCACGCATTATTTATAACCCGCTCACTTACTCTAACATAGAGGTCAATGACATTACCTTTCCTTCGTTAATCAAGTGCCCTCACACAACAAAAGAGAGTAGTTCCACACACAATAAAATTTAAGAATAATTAGGAACTCAAGATAGAAAGAATTCGCTCACTCTAAGAAACAACATTCATGTGCCACAAAAGACGTACCATAAGCTTGCCCGTAATGTACTATTCTACTAATTGAGCTCATTCAGTCAAGGATCAAGTATGACTTTAATTGGTTGTAATGTAGGCTGCGGGATGGGTAGGATACATTTTCATATATTTATACCAAGTAGGGTCGGTCCCAAACGAAATCACCTTTTCCTAACCAAAATAGGACATTTACTCTGTAAAATTTGAACAGGTGCGCCGCATGGGGCGACGCGTGATGCGGGGCATTAGTGGGGAATTCCAGAGGGTTGATTTCTGACAAATAGCAAGAAACTGGGCAGCCGCAGCGCCCCACCCGCCGCGGCAGTGGGAATGTCTGTACGGATGTTTCTTGCGTTTTGACGTCCAGACTTGGTCCTCGACCTCCGAACACGATCCCGGCTTAATCCCTTGGGCTTTTACTCAGACTTCAAATCTCTAAATCACGAGAATTCATTCTGTAACATCTACATAGCTAAGAATCACTCCTACAAGGCATAAAACACATAATAAGTGCAAAACACAATCAATAAAAGCTCAAACACAAGTAAAGTACAATAAGCGACTAAAACATGAGATTATAGCCTATCATCAGGGTCATAAGAGTGATACTTGGGACATGCCGTCGATTGCTGTTGGAAAGCTCGATGTCCGTCCTCAAAATCTGTCTCGGTTTATTTGCTAGATAATTCCATATTGTGTCGCCTCTTTGATCAGTAGAGTTGACGAGGTGTGGATTATGCTTCCGTTTGATTTGGGAAGGATGGATTGTAATGTCTTGAGCGATGATTGTGATTTGATTTTTCAATAAAATAGGGTCCCTAGTTGGAATTCTAATTCGAAATGGATGCGGGCTAGATACCGATCTGAAGTAATCGAAGCAATTTTGATTTTGAAGGAAATCCGGGATGAGTACCTGTCCGAAGTGATTAGAGCACTTTTATTGTAAAAAGGAAATCTAGACTGTGTACCAGTCCGAGGTGATATCGGAGAATTTGAATATTAAAAGGAAATCTGGACTGTGTACCGATCCGAAGCGATATCGAAGCACTTGAATGTAAAAAGGAAATCACGGCTGTCTACCGGTCCGACGCGATATCGAAGCATTTAAATCTAAAATACTCATATTAGAAGGTGGGCGCCTGTAAAATTTGACTTTGAAATGAAATGCCCTTTGTTCAAGAGGGCGCCTGGAAATTTGGCTTTAAAAGGAAATGCCCATTGTTCAGAAGGGCGCTTGGAAAAATAATAAGCTATTTTAGATGCAAAATAATAGAATTTAGAAATGATATAGCCGAGTCAGATTAAGACTACCTACGTATCCCAATAGAATCAGGCCAAAACGTAGTTCGACTACCAAAATAACTGAATTTGATGTGGATTGCCTACGTATTCCTACCAAAGGAAATCAAGCCGTGGCGTAATTCCAAATATGTAGAAATGATTTTTGATTTTTTATTACAAGAGTGGGACCGGACCCTACGTGGGTTGCCTACGTATCCCCCGGTGGGAAGTCAAGTCGAGCGTAGTTCTGCTACAACAAAACCTAACTCTATTGTCAACAAAACTTGACTCTTTTTATTTTCTATATTTTCACTATTTTGTAGCTTTGTGGAGGATATTTGAATATTTGAAAAGTAAACAAAGATTGTGATTTATTGATCGGTTATCATCATTTCATTTTTTTTACTTGACTTCGGTTGATACCAACAACTAGTGTTGTGCCTAAGAATTTCCACCATATACTTCCCATCAAACCGAGATCAACTTATGGGTAATTCCTATAGCTTCGAGTGGTACCTCAGATATACCTAGGTTTGACAAGATTCGTTCGTCTTGCTTCAATCATAGGTTTTGAATTCTTCCTAACTCATGTTTCAAGTGCCCTCACCACAAAGAAAGTCCTAATTTTCACACATATTTGAAGTATTTTTTTGTATTTTGACTTTTAGGACATTTTGAGAAGTACTCTCGCAGTCAGAAAGATGTTCAATGCATGCAATTGAGATACCATATGCTTGACCTTTACGTGAGCATCTACTAATGGGAGAACACTTGGAATATGATCATATAGGGCTTTGTTATCTGCTTGTAATGTATGCTTGGGGTAAGGGTAGGATGTTCATTTGGGGTAAAAGTGACTAATCCTCCTTGAACGATGCACCGTGTTCGTGTTTTCGGTGTTTAAACCATACTTCGGTGCTTGATCTTGTTCAGCAACGATGTCCCTTTCTTTGTTTTGACTTCCTTTTTTTAACTTGTAGTAGATTCTTCTTCCTTTTTTAGAGGTTTGTCTTTTTTTTGAAGTTTCTCCTGCTTTGCAGGAGTTTTCCCTTCTTTTGTTGGAATTCCTCCTCTTTGAATTCGTGGATTTTTCCCCTTTTTGTTAGATTTCTCTTTTGATTTTGCAGAAGTAGATTTCTCTTTTGATTTTGCAGAAGCTTTCTTCTCCTTTTTGGATCCTCCTGTTGAATTCACGGAGTTTTTGTTTTCTTTTTCTGAAGTCATTTCCTTGATTGCCCTGGACTTTGCGTCTTTTTCCTTTTTATGTTTACCACCATCTTCGGCCGATGTTACACGTTTTCAGTGCGCTCGAGGAGGTTGGGCCATGAGAGGGGTGATCCATTTAGTACAAGAAAGGGTATGGGCTAAAATGTGGTTGTCCAAGAAAAAGGCTTAAGGCTCAAAGGGGGAAATGCTAGGGATTGATGTCATTTGGTAGGCTTGAAAGGCTCAATCGGGTCAAAGAATTCCTACGATCCTTTCCCAAACCAATTGTTACTCAGGATTTTGCCTCAACGGACATTCGGGTCAAGTTCTAGATCTACAATGCAATGCAATGAATGTTTAATCTAAAGCTCATCACACAGTGCACAAGAAAAGATGAGGTCGATTATGTTCTTACCCTAACTGTAAGCACGAGAGTTTTCAAGTGTCACTATGGTATAATCGAGAGGTACCACAAGAGTCTATGGCTTACCTTCGGTTGATCCTCTCCATCATACCACTTAAACATTTGTTCTTTCTCATGCACACTCCTAACTATGCTAGTACCAACCAAGTCAATATTTTGACGATTTGTTTTCTTTCTTTTTTTTCTTTTTTTTGAATTTTGACTTAATATATATTTTTGAATTTTTGACGTAATCAATATATTTTTTGTGATTTTGACAATATATATTTTTTTGGATCATTTTTTGATTTTTTGAAAAATGAGACCGAACCCGAAGGTTACTTACGTATTTGATTGAAATGAGAATCAGGTCAAGCGTAGTTCAGGAAGGGTTCAAAGAAAATATTTTCAGATTTTCATTTCACTTTAATTTTTGAATTTTAGAATTAATCAATTTTTGTGATTTTTGATAGAGATAATTGAATGTAAAACGGGCTTTGTAGTTATCGTTCCAAAGCGATATCGGAGCATTGAAAGTTAGATGGCTTTGTTACTGTTCCGAAGCGATATCGGAACATGGACAAGAAAGTAAAATGACTGGCTGTAGTACCGTTCCGATGTGGTATCGGAGCATGGACAGGAAAGTAAAATTTGAATCAGTCTCCACGCGATGGGAGGATTCGATGGGATGTAGTACCGTTCTAATGCGATATCGGATCATAGACAGGAAAGTAAAATCTGAATCAGTCTCCAAGCGATGTGAGGATTCGATGAGCTATAGTACCGTTCCGAGGTGATATCGGAGCATAGACAGGAAAGTAAAATTTCAATCAGTCTCCATATGATGGGAGGATTTGACAGGAAAGTAAAATTTGAATCAGTCTCCACATGATGGGAGGATTCGATGGGCTATAGTACCATTCCGATGCAACATCGGAGCATAGACAGAAAAGTAAAATTTGAATCAGTATCCACGTGATGGGAGGATTTGACAGAAAAGTAAAATTCTGTTCTGATGCGATATTGGAGTATTGACAGGAATGTAAAATCTCCACACGATGGAAGAGACAAGGCTTGAAAATCTTCACAGGATGAGAGTGGCTGAAACGTAAAATCCCAACGTGATGGGAGAGACAAGAATTGAAAATCTCCGCACAATGGCAAAATTTTATGATTTTTTGAAAAATGAGATCGAACCCGGGATGGGTCCTTGATTGATATTTTAATTTTTTGAAAAATGTGACCGAACCCAAAGGTTGCCTACTACGTATCTCATTGAAATGAGAATAAGGTGAGGCGTTGTTCGAGAAGATTAGAGATAGAGAGAAGATGTTTTGGATTTATTTTTTGAATTTCCTCAAGGAAAGAGGATGGTATTTTGGATTTTGATGTTGATGTCACGAAGACATCTAGAGAAGCAACAGAGGACGATATGTGTAACGACCCAACCGGCCGTTTTGAGTTCTGGCGTGTTGTTCGGCCGTTTGAGGTCTCGAGTAGCTTCACTTCAAGTATTATGACGTGTACATGTAGTCAGATTTGATTTTTGAGAAGTTCAGAGTTGATTTGGAAGAATAATTCTCAATTCGGAAGCTTTAAGTTGGAAGAGTTGACCAAGGTTTGACTTTTGAGTAAACGACTTTGGAATAGGGATTTGAAGATTCCTATAGGTTCATAAGGTGATTTCGGTCTTGGGCATATGTTCGGGTTGAGTATCGGATGGTCCGAAAGCGATTCAACGCTTGTTATCGGAAGTTTGCATTTTGAAGGTTTGAAATTTTGCTAAGTTTGACTTAGAGTGTACTTTGTTTTATCCGACTCTGGGTGGGGTTTCAGGACCTTGGATAGGTTCACTTTATTGATAGGAACTTGTGTGTGATGTTTGGTCATGATCTAGAATGTTTAAGAGTGATTCGGACATTTACGTTGCATATTAGTTAAGTTTAAGAAAATGAGTTGACCACGGTCAAATAGTGGACTTAACAAGTTCGAATTCATGATTTAAAAGTTTCAACATGTTTGTATGATTATTTTGGACTTGTTCGCAAGTTTTGGTTAAATTCCTGTCACGACCCCAAATTCCCTCTGAAGGATGTCGTGACGGCACCTAGTCTCTAAGACTAGGTAAGCCTAACACATGCAGAATAATTGAAATGATAATAAATAAAATTCTCAAACTCAACAGCAATATATATAAAACAGCGCTTCAACTCAGCATATACAAATCCCGAGACCCGGTGAAAATACAAGTTACAAGCTCTAAATATGAATACTGGATAATCCTATACACCATGTCTATATATAAAGGATAATGAAATAAGAGATCTAGAGAGAGGGGGACTCCGAAGCCTCCAGACGCCGGCAGGTATACCTTGAAGTCTTCGCAGAAGAATCCCGACTAATGCCTGGGCTGGTAAGAAGTGCCAGGATCTCCACAAAAAGATGTGCAGAAGAGTAGCATGAGCACACCACAACAGTACCCAGTAAGTGTCTAGCCTAACCTCGGTAGAGTAGTGACGAGGTCAGGTCACGCACCTAATGGAAATAATAAAAAGCTAAACAAATATAGGCAGTGTAATAAAGACAGTAATAAAATTTAAACAACAAATAGTATAACAAGTTTAGCTATACAGAACTAAGTAAATAGTGCAACACGGAGAAAGACAATTAATAGTATGCTAAGGAAACAACAATCAAAGACAATTACAAAAGAATGCTGAAATGTCAACATAAGTCACTATCGAGGTACTGCCTTGTAGTCTCAAATCAAAAAATAAATCACAATATTTCCTTATATCACCGCGGGAGCCTTAACATGTAGTTTTGAAAATCATTTTTCCAGAAATAGCATCCCGTGTTTTAGCCACCTTATCACACCGCATGGCTTCTAGTAGTTCCCCTACTAGCCACGCGTATCAAGTCCACCTTATCTCACCGCATGCGTTTCAATACCCAGACCTTATACCTCCGCATGCGTATCAATATCATAACGTATCACAAATCACACCTCAAGTGTCCAATATCACAATTTGCTAGAGAAACCAAACAATAACAGAATTTCACAATAAGAAGCCCACGGCTCAACCACAATGTACACAAAGTCTCAACAATAATAACCGGAAGAATAACTCAATGGAATGATATTTCACAACTTAACACTTTGCCCCAATAGGAATCACGACCTTTGCAACTCAATACCAATCTTAACAACAAGTTATTCCAAGAAATAGCAATTTCAAGTAAGAATTCAACAGTTAAATAATGAATACGGAATAAGGAAACAAGAATTTCAACTAAACATGTAGAGAAATTAGCAAGTAAGAGATAAGACAAGTAGACGTGTAAAATTAGACTAAATATGATTACTATAACATGTTAAGGTAACTCAATCTGTAATACACCATCAACTCCAATAATGACCTCTTTGGCATCGCCGTACTGAACCGTGTCCTTGAGGACAAGTAGGTGGGGGTCATCATACTGACGCTCTCTGATACGATCATAAAGAGAAGACCGAGAAACCACACAAGCCAAAAACTCGGCTCGGCTCCGAAATATCTAATCTAACAAACTGGTTGGCCAAGGCCTGAACATCCAAGGCTAATGGCCTCTCTGCTACTAGTAGATATGCTAAACTGTCCAAGCTCTCCGCCTTGCGACTCAAGGCATCGGCCACCACATTGGCCTTCCCGGGATGATATAGAATGGTGATATCATAGTCCTTAAGCAACTCTAACCACCTCTACTGCCGCAAGTTAAGATACTTCTGTTTGAACAGATGTTGTAGTCTCTGGTGGTGGTGGTATAGACCTCACAAGGGACACCATACAAAGAGTGCCGCCAGATCTTCAAGGCATGAACAATAGCTGCTAACTCAAGGTCGTGGACATGATAGTTCTTATCATGCACCTTCAATTGTCTAGATGCATAGACAATCATCCTACCATCCTGCATCAACACCGTGCCGAGACCAACACGCGACATATCACAGTATACAATATAAGACCCCGAACCCAAAGGCAACACCAACACTGGGGGTGTAGTCAAAGCTGTCTTGAGGTTTTGAAAGCTCTCCTCACACTCCTCTATCCACCTGAATGGAGCACCCTTCTGGGTCAATCTGGTCATAGGTGCAGCAATAGATGAGAACCTCTCTACGAATCGATGATAATACCCTGCCAAACCAAGAAAACTCTGAATATCTGTAGCTGAAGACGGTATTGGCCTACTCTGCACTACTTTAATCTTCTTCGGATCAACCGTGATCCCCTCACTCGACACTATATGACCCATGACCCAAAAATGCCGCTGAATCAAGACAGAATTCACACTTCGAAAATTTTGCATACAACTTCTTTTCTCTCAATGTACGAAGCACGGTCCTCAGGTGCTGCTTATGATACTCCCATCTCCGGAAGTACACCAGAATATCGTCAATAAACACACTGACGAATGAGTCAAGATAGGGCCGGAATACACTATTCATCAAGTGCATGAATGTTGCTGGGGCATTGATCAGCCCAAAAGACATCACAAGGAACTCGAAATGACCATACCGAGTCTTGAAGGCAGTCTTCGGGATATCTGGCTCCCGAATCCTTAATTGATATCCTGAACGTAAGTCAATCTTGGAGAACACTCTGGCACCATGTAGCTGATCAAATCGGTCATCAATATGTGGAAATGGATACATGTTCTTCAATGTAACCTTGTTCAACTGGCGACCATCAATGAACATGCACATAAAACCATCCTTCTTCTTTACAAACAAGACCGGAGCACCCTAAGGTGATACACTAGGTCGAATGAAACCCTTGTCAAGCAACTCCTGCAACTTCTCCTTTAACTCCTTCAACTCTGGTGGGGCCATACGATATGGAGGAATAGAAATGGGCTAAGTGCCCGGTAACAAATCAATACCAAAATTGATATCCATGTCGGGCGGCATGCCCGGATGATCCGCCGGGAATACATCTGGATAATCTCTTACTACCGGAACTAACGGTAGATGTATCAACACTGACATCTCTCGCATATTCTAAATAAGCATCATATCCCTTCTCAAGCATCCTCTGTGCCTTTAGAAATGATATAACCCTTCTAAGAACATAATCTAAAGTACCTGGCATAGCCAACATCATCGTCTTAGCGTAACAATCAAGGATATGATAGGGCGATAACCAGTCCATTCCCAAAATAACATCAAAATCTGCCACACTAAGAAATAATAGATCGGCTTGGGTCTCAAAACTGCTAAGAACAACTAAACATGACCGATACACACGGTCAACAACAAGAGAATCTCCCACGGGTGTGGACACATAGACAGGAGAACTCAAAGAATCACGGCATACACCCAAATATTGAGCAAAGTAAGATGATACATAGGAATAAGTGGAGCCTGGATCATATAAGATTGATAAATCTCTATGACAGACCAGAACAATACCTATGATGACTGAGTCGGATGCAACTGCCTCCGTCCTAGCAATAAGAGCATAATATCTGGCCTGGCCTCCTCCTCTAGGCAACCTCTACCTACACGACCTCCACCTCTAGCTGGCTGTGTAGGTGGAGTGGTAACTGGTACGGTAACCATGGCCTGAGAAGCTTAAGGATGCGGTGGAATACACGGAGCTTGAATAGTATATGGAGGTGCACCCCTCCTGAGTCTGGGGGAATCCCTCACTACATGACGAGTGTCACCACACTCAAAACAAGCTCTCAGAGGATGTGGCTGTTGTGACTGGCTCGGGCCTGCTCGGCTAGACTGACCGCTGAAAGCACCTCGTGCAGGAGGTGTACTAGACAATGGCGGTGCATAATAGGGAGCCTGTGGCCATAGAGTGGTCGGAATACTGCTAGAAGGTGGAAGTGCTGAATGAACAGGGTGACTCACATAGCCCCTACCATGACGAGATGCAATTGGGGAATAGGCACCACTATATATACCAGAATCTCAAGGCCTCTTGGCCTCCCTATTTTCTCTCTCCCAGGCACACATACCCTCCGATATCCTAGCGATCTCCACTACTTGCTGGTATGCGATGTCCATCTCCAACTCTTGGGCCATGTTAAATCTGATACCAGGGTTGAGCCCCTCAATAAATCTACGGACTCGCTCTCTAACAGTAGCAACCAAGGCATCGCATGCCTGGACAAATCACTGAACCAGACCTCAGACTCCGATACGGTCATAGAACCATGGCGTAACTGCTCAAACTCTGTACGCCATGCATCTTTGAGACTCTGGGGAAGCTGATCCCAGGTGAGCAAAGCTGCCTCAGCCGGACTACCCAACTCATGCGCTCACCATCACTAATAAGCTACTTCCTAAAGCTGGAACGTAGTGAAAGCAACCCCAGTAGACTCCATAATACCCATAGTACGGAGGATACGATGACACTCCTCAAGAAAACCCTGAGCATCCTCTGAAACCAAACCACTGAAAGTAGGAGGGTGGTACTTCTTATACCTCTCGAGCTTGAGCTGCTCCCCCTCAAAAGTTGCTACCCAAACCTCGGGCTGAACTGGAGCGACCGGCTGCACTGGTATGACCTCTAGGACTTGGTCAACCTGAACCCGCTGCTCTAGGGTATGGGCGGCGGGAGTATATGCTCCTCCCCCGGCCTGAGATGTGTCATGAGTAAGTGGGATCAACCCTGCCTGAGCTAAAGTGCCGAACATGCTCAAAACCTGGGCGAGAGTCTCCTAAAGTGTTGGGGCAGTAACAGGCGTCTCAGGTGCTTGCTCTCCAACAGGAGCTACTGGTGGCTCCTCTTTAGTAGCTTGTGTAGGTGCTCTAGCTGCACCACGTGGGTATCTTTGGCCTCTCTACCCCAGCCCCGGCCCGGGCCTCTCGCGGTTCTAGCAGGGGGCGCGGGTGTCTGGTCAACCAATATGGCTGTACGTGTCCTCACCATCTGTAAGAGAATAGAAAGATAGAAATTTAGAATCCCAAAGTCAACAAACTCGCGCGATAAGGAATCAAGGAAGTAAAACTTTTCCTAACAGTTCCATAGCCTCCCGAAGATAAGTACAGATGTCTCCGTACCGATCCACGAGACTCTACTAAAACTGCTTGTGACTCATAACACCTATGAACCTAAGGCTCTTATACCAACTTGTCACGAAGCCAAATTCCCTCCGTAGGATGTCGTAACGGCACCTAGTCTCTAAGACTAGGTAAGCCTAACACATGCAGAATAAGAAATGATAATAAATAAAATTCTCAAACTCAACAGTTATATATAAAACAACGCTTCAACTCAGCATATACAAATCTCGAGACCGGTGAAAATACAAGTCACAAGCTCTAAGTACGAATACTAGATAATCCTATACATCATGTCTATATATAAAGGATAATGAAATAAGAGATCTAGAGAGAGGGACTCCGAGGCCTACGGACGCCGGCAGGTATACCTTGAAGTCTCTGCAGAAGAATCTCGACTAATGCCTAAGCTGGTAAAAAGTGTCTGGATCTGCACAAAAAGATGTGCAGAAGAGTTGCATGAGTACACCACAATGGTACCCAGTAAGTACCAAGCCTAACCTCGGTAGAGTAGTGACGAGGTCAGGTTAGGGCCCTACTGGAAATAATAAAAGGCTGAACAAATGTAGGTAGTATAATAAAGACATTAATAAAATTGAAACAACGAATAGTATAACAGGTTTAGCTAAACAGAACTAAGCAAATAGTGCAACATGGAGAAAGAAAATTAATAGTATCGTAAGGAAACAACAATCAAATACAATTACTAAAGAACAGGGAAATGTCAACATAAGTCACTATCGAGGTACTGCCTTGCAGTCTCAAATCACAAAATAAATCACAATCTTTCCTTATATCACCGCGAGAGAATTTACATGTAGTTTTGAAAATCATTTTTCCCGAAATAGCATCCCGCTTTTAGCCCACCTTATCACACCGCATGGCTTCTAGTAGTTCCCCTACTAGCCACGCATATCAAGCCCACCTTATCTCACCGCATGCGTTTTAACACCCAGACCTTATACCACCGCATGCATATCAATATCACAACGTATCACAAACCACTCCACAAGTGCCCAATATCACAATTTGCCAAAGAAACCAAACAATAACAGAATCTCACAATAAGAAGCCCACGGCTCCACCACAATGTACACAAAGTCGCAACAATAATAACCGGAAGAATAACTCAATGGAATGATATTTCACAACTTAACACTTTGCCCCAATAGGAATCACGACCTTTGCAACTCAATACCAATCTCAACAACAAGATATTCCAAGAAATAGCAATTTCAAGTAAGAATTCAACAGTTAAATAATGAATATGGAATAAGGAAACAATAATTTCAACTAAACGTGTAGAGCAATTAGCAAGTAAGAGATAAGACAAGTAGACATGTGAAATTAGACTAAATATGATGACTATAACATGTTAAGGTAACTCAATTAAAGCATGAAAAGAATCTACATAGCTAAAAACCAGAAATTTCAACATTTAGCCCGTGTACACACTCGTCACCTTGCGTACACGGATTTCACATATCACAATTATCACAACAATACCAAAACCTAAGGGGAATTTTTCTCACACAAGGTTAGACAAGCCACTTACCCCAAACCACGTTAAATCAATCAACTAGAAGGCCTTTTCATCGATTTTCCAAATCCGAATGGCTCGAATCGAACCAAAATAATTTCATACTATCAATATAACTATAGGAAACTAATCGAAACAATGAAATTATGATATTTGCAAAGCATTGAAAAATTGACCCAAAAGATCACCCCGGGCCCGCATCTTGGAACCCGACTAAAATTACAAAAACTGAACACGCATTTGATATCTAGTACAACCATACAAGAATTATTTACATCCGACCTCATTTCACCTTTCAAAACTCAGAAGTTTAGCCTGTGAAGTTCTATCACTTTTCCCCAATATTTCCAACCCCAATCCCTAATTACATGATAAAAACAATGATAGATTCGAGGAATTGAGCCAAAATCGAGTTAGGAATCCTTACCCCAATGATCTCTCTTAAAATCCCTCGAAATGTTGCCACAAACCGAGCTCTCTATGTCCAAAATGTGAAATATGGAATAAACCCTCGATTTTGAAACTTAAGTTTGCTGCCCAGTGATTTACACATCGAGATCGCGGAATCTCTTTCGCGATCGCGAAGAACCAAAAATTCATCATCTTAAAACCTTATACGCGAATGCAAGATATCCCATGCGAATTTGAAGCACTGCCTCATTAAGCTTTGCGATCGCGGTTCCCTACAGGCGATCGCAATGAATAAAGCGCATGAACCTGCTGCCCCCAAATGCCTCTACGCGAACGCCGCCTCCTCCACGCATTCGCGATTCACTAGAAACCAGCCTTCCACGGTCCCATGCCCCTTCAAGCGATCGCATAGAACAAATTTCCCCCAGCGCCAAATTACCCTTTGCGATCACATATAAGGACACCGGAAGCACCAGATTCAGCAACTCCTTAATGATCTAAAATGCGCCGAACATGGTCCGAATTACACCCGAGGCCCCGAGGACCTCAACAAAACATACCAACAAGTACTAAAACATCATACGTACACGCTCGAAGCATCAAATTACATCAAACAACACAACTTCTACGAATCGCAACCCAAATTCAAGCCTATGAACTATGAACTTCCAATTTCCAAAACCAATGTCGATTCATACCAAATCAACTCCGATTGACTTCAAATTTTGCACACAAGTCATAAATGACATTGCAGACCTATTCCAACTTTCGGAATCACAATTCGACCCTGATATCCATAAAGTCAACTCCCGGTCAAACTTTTCAAAATCTTCCATTTTCCAACTTTCGCCAATTCATACCGAAACGACCTATGGACCTTCAAAATTAACATCTGGACACGCTCCTAAGACCAAAATCACCCTACAGATCTATTGGAACTGTCAAAACTCTATTTCGGAGTCATCTTTACACAAGTCAAACAACGGTCAAGTTACATAACCACAGGATCAATAGGATACCTCCCCCCCCCCCCCCCCCCCCCCCCCCCCCCCCCCCCCCCCCCCCCCCCCCCCCCCCCCCCCCCCCCCCCCCCCGCAAGTCACTCCGAGACTATATGTCCCATTTCACTCCGAAACTCACCTGAAACCAAAACCAACCACCCTCTGCAAGTTACATAACCATAATATAACATAGAGGAGGCAATATATAAGGAATCGGGGATAATTGATGGTAGGCTATAATCTTGTATTTTAGTCGCTTATTACATTTCAATTTACTGCACTTTAATTGAGTTTGAGCGTTAATTGCTAGTGTTTTGCACTAATTGTGTTTTTTATGCCTTGTGGGAGTGAATCCGAGCTATGTAGATGTTATGGAACTAATTTGAGCTAATTGGAGCTTTGAAATCTGAGTAAAAGGCCAAAGGAATAAGCCGGAATCGTGTTCGGGGGTCGAGGATCACTTCTGGGCATCAACATTCAAGGAAGAATAATCTGCTGAAAAATACACCGGTGCGGCGCACTGGGCGACGCACTGTGCGACGCATCAGTGTAAAAATCTGCTGAAAATGTCAAACTTGAGAGACTGGGTTTTGGGGTCTGTCAGGAAAAAGCACTAATGCTACGCACAGTGCGACGCATGAATAGCAATAAGTTTGCAAGTTTTCCTATTTTGGCTAGAAAAGGGTGATTTCATTTGGGCCAGACCCTACTTGGTATAAATACATGAAAAATGGTAGTTTTAGGACTTTTGGCATATCTAAGACCTAAGAAGGGTAGAGAGAAGGTGGAGAAGCCAAAGCACAAGAAATTTATCATTCAATCCTCACTCAAGACAAGAGTTTGGATCGTTTAATGCTTTTCTTAATATTTGTGATGCATTACTCCATATCTATAGAGTAGTTATCTTTAGGGATTAATGGATTTGGTGTTTTGATGATTGTTTGTGGATATTAACTCTAGTTTTTATGTATTAAATTGTTTTGGGTGATTTAATTATTGCATCTATATTCACATGTTCATGTAATCGAGAGAGGCATAACTTGTGATGTTTTTGTATCATCTTGTTGGTTGAATTCATTGATTCTTCTTAGTAATCGAAAGAGGCTAGTTAAATTATTATTTAGACCTAGTTAGGAGGATAATAGAAAGAGGTTCTCCTAAAGACCAGTCCACTACCAATTCGTGCATATCTTTACCGAGCATAAATTGGTTCATATTGTGAGGTTGAGACTTAATCGAGAGAGGAGTTTTTACTAAACGTTTGAACTAATAATTGAGTGAATTCAAAAGACTCACTTGAACATTAGAAGTAAATTAACGAGAGTTAAATCCCAAACAATTATCTTGTACATATCCAATCAACCCCTACTTTTTCTCATTGATATCTTCTTTGCTTACTTTTGTTTCGATTGTCATTCGTTAATTAGCTTTAGATTCTTAGTTAATTATAGTTTTTAATCACATAATTCTCAACTGTTGATCATCTTGGATAATAATCTAGCTACAAGCTATGAAAATACTATTTAACTCCAATCCATGTGGATACGATAATTTTCTATACTATCTTTGCCTAGCGAGCATATTTAGGTGTGTGTTTTGAGCTCATTAAATTTTGGAGTCATTGCCGGGGATTGGCAATCAATAGTGTTGTAAATAGTTTGTATTGCTAATTCAGGAATTTTTCTTATTTTATTTTATTTTTCTCTTTTTACGTTTGGGTGCTCTTTGACTGTGCACAGGCTACATGTTAGATTGGTGCATGTGACAGCATCCTAGGAAGCTCAAATATATTCAAGGATAATAATGAAACTTTGGAATCTCAAAGAGGGCCTTTAACAAGATGTCAAGCTAAAGAGTTGCAAAACAAGGTCATTAGACTTCAAGTGCAAATNACAGGCTACATGTTAGATTGGTGCATGTGACAGCATCCTAGGAAGCTCAAATATATTCAAGGATAATAATGAAACTTTGGAATCTCAAAGAGGG
>AWOL01S0066129.1:0-12812 GCA_000715115.1 Nicotiana otophora
AAAATAGATATAGTTGAATTTATACGTAGTTCCAAGGATATGTGGTATAATTTAATATGAAAATGTAATGATAAATATCAATGTGAATTTAGATTAGAGAAAATACACGACAGACAAGATTATCCAGAACAAATGAATCTTAAAAATTCACAAGATAGAATCAATCTAAGAAAACTGAAAAAGAGATGCTTTACTCTCTAAAAATATGTTGCTTTGTATTACAATGTATGGCTTTGGAAAAAACCTGACCTTCAGAGATGGTAGCCAAGCCCCTTTTATAATCGAGGGAATTGGCTCCAAGCATAATAAAAATAATCAAACATCATTTAGTGGGAGACCCATGATAAACCAGCTTTTCCGTGATTTATGCCAAGATTCTTTCTTGTGGGATTGCAGCGACTCTTGTGAGCTCGATCTTGCTGGGAGGCACCGACTTTGGTTTGAGCTCGATTTTGGTTCGAGCCCGATCGTGACCTCGAATGACTTCGAGGTTGATCGTCTATGAGCTCGATCTTGGTTCGAATCCCCCCGAACTGCTTCGAGGTCGAGGCCGGTGCTGGCTGGTATATCTATTCTGTGTCGATTTCCACTTGAGCTTGATAATGGTCTTGGCACGGGTCGACCTGATCGGATTCAAGATTTGGTTTGTTGCACCTTTGGGGTCTTGCCTCGACAGGCCATCGTTCAAACTCGATCGATCGTGCGAAAATCGAAATCTATTTTGACCGTATAGAGTGATTTCTCCATCTCTTTTTTGTGCAGGACAATTGAACAGAGGCTTCTACAAAAAAAACAAAATTATAACTGTTTGCTTCTGTTCGTCTCCCATATCTTTTAGTTCAACCAATATACGGTTGAAGTTATTTTATTGGCTTTTGTCGTGATGATACAACTTTTGTTTTTTGTTTTTTTAACAATAATTTTTTAATCCTTAAATTTGTTGAAGGTTTGTCCTAAAAAATTTGACACTTGTTAAAGTTTTGTTGTTACAATTAGCATTAACACATTGATTTATTTCTCCTATTCTATCTATACTGAAGAAGTTATTTTATTGGCTTTTGTTGTGATGATACATCTTTTTTTTTTTCTTTTTCTTTTTAAATAATTTTTTAATCCTTAAATTTGTTAAAGGTTTGTCCTAAAATTTGACACTTGTTAAAGTTTTGTTGTTACACTTGGCATCAAGACATTGATTTACTTCTCCTATTCTATATAGATAATTTTTTAATCCTTAAATTTGTTGAAGGTTTGTTCTAAACTTTGACACTTGTTAAAGTTTTGTTATTACACTTGGCATCAACACATTGATTTACTTCTCCTATTCTATACAGATAGATTACTAGTTTAGTAATTACAAGAATTATTATATTAGTTTAATTACTCATTCAAATTTTAGAATTATAATGTGATATTTTCAATGATAAGCTAATCTTTAAAAAATATATTTTACACCTCATATTTCAATTTATGTATTTTACTTTTTTTTTATGTATGTATCTAACTTTTTTTAAAATACCACTTTTTTATATTTACTAAGTTTTTGATTTTAATGATATGGCATATTTATGACTATAATATTCAAAAGGTATTTTCCGTTTGCTATTCACACCTTTAGTTTAAAGCCATAAGATTTAAAAATTACTTTTACGTATTAAACTTTGTACTCAGCAAAACTAAAAACACATAAAATGTACAAATAGATGGAGTATTTATTGTTACTTGCACTAACATAATACATACATCAAATTTCTTGTACACGAATGTGACTAGTGTTTTCCACCACCAAAGTTGGTCTACATTCACATCTACAAGTCTACAACACATCCTTACTGTGAGTCTATTGGCCAACATTCACGACTGACAAAAACGTCCCTTTGCTCTGGATTTACTGGCCTCAACATTTGTATCGATTCCACCCTAAAAGACAAGATTCAAGATTCACAACTTCAGACATAGAATACTATTTTCAAGCTTACATAGCATAACTATGAAAAGGCTCACGAAATGTAGACCATCTAAGTATTCCAGGACTATAAGGCCAGACATAATGTGATCCTATAATACCTCAAAATCACGAGCACAACTCCATTTTCTCCCACAACAGTGAAAGCTAACCAAGATTTTTCGAATCACTCAGCAATCACTGGTATCTTGGTATATCTAGAATTCAGGCACCACTTTTGGAGTAATAGTAGTTTTTTCTCCAATCACATGATCAGTTAAAAAAAAAGAAAAGGGCAGCCCAAAGCACGAAGCACTCTGTCGGGGAAGGGCCGCACCCCAAGGGGTGTTATGTAGGTAGCTTACCCAAATGCAAGTATCAGTAGCTGATTCCATGGCTCGAATCCGTGACCATCAGTGAAAATTAAAAAGTGAAGGAGGGACTCTCTCAATAACACAAAAAATAGGTGGTTTGTGAATAAGCTGTTTTTACTTTCCTGTCAATAGTGTTTAAAAGATGCCAAAGGGGGGAAAACCAGAGAAACGTCATAATGTTCCCGATTAAGGCAATTGCATCAGGAATAGTGAAAGGATCACATATATGCGAAAGCACAGGTCCTCATTGCCTCATACTGCAGAGATACACCTGACCAGAATCCCTTGCCCCGCCAGTAATCATGATCTTCCCACTTGATTCAGAAAACAATAAATCACTAACATTCAAGTAATTCAAAAATTGTAGGTGCCCAAAAGTGTTTAAAAAAACAAAAAGGACATCTAATTTGTAGAAATATCTTTTTCCACTCCTTCAAATGTTCTTCTATTTTGTTTCCTCCTGAAAGTGCACACGAGCGCCAAAGGTGGTTGAAACAATGCATTTGGAAGTTTTATGTCGAGGCATGCCATTAATCAGCTTGTCTGTTTTGGCCGAGCAATCCCATAAAATCCATAGGCCTAGAAAAGAATTCCAACATCTCTTCATGGGGAGAAGCGATTCCATTCGGGTAGTCCCTCACTTTAGGTCTCCGTACAGGGTGAAATATGATATGACACGTGGTCATCTAAAAGAAAGACACGTGGAACCCAAGATGGGGATAGCCGGAGATCGAACGCAGCCATTTCGCTTGTCACCGGACGGGATAACGTTCATAAAGGTGTATTAAATGCTCTGCGCCCGGTAGCGTTTAATAAGGAATATTCTGCAACATTAAGAGCGATGGCCTGTTACAGAGAATTTGTCATTTATGTTTACCGTTACATCTTCATCAATAACCCTCATAATTGACATTAAAAGAGGGCACGATCCTAGGACTTCCTTTCCTAGACACATCTATAAATAGTAAGCCTAGTTATCATTGTAAATGACACGAATTTTTTAGCTAAACTTATATTACATTCTATACAACGCTTAATACAATCTTACTTTCCCGCTTTTTGATCCCATCATTGCTGTGCCCGAAAACCTTGTTCCTCGAACTGTCATCTCTGCTGTTTCATCTATATTTTAAGGCTAAGTACTGTACATTTCTTCAATTATTACATTATTTTAGGATCAAATTAGTTCACTTGTCTAGAAACTACGTATAAATTCAACTGTACCGTTTTACGGGTAAATAGTTTGGCGCCCACCGTGGGGCCTAGACAGCTGTGCGATTAAATTGATCCTTACCTTTTTACTAACGTGATTTGATTATTTTGTCTTAGAAAAAATCACAAAAAATGGCAGATAACACTATTAACAACACGCACAACCCTGAAATTCGAGGGGATCAACCTCATTTCGAGGATTCAATCAGTGACACCCGCAATGAGGGGAATGACGCCACGCCGATGCATGACAGGCAGTACCCTCGACAGGTTCGGGAGACAACTCCCGATGATGCTGATGAGGAGCATGTCGTGGATGCGGTGAGGGTCCTACAAGAGCAGCAAGCGATCATTCTAGGCCATCTCACGCGGCAGGATAAGGTTATGACGGAGCTGAAGCAGGCGCTATCGGGGCTTCGAATAATGCAAACAAACGAGATCTAATTCCTCCCGGTGTTCCTGCAAACCAAACAACGTAGAGAGTAGACAACAATACTCCCAGGGGTGAAGTTGGATCCGACGGGGCTAAGGGAGAGGATCCGGTCTCAACAACGAGAACGACCCATTTAAGAATGAACTTTTATGGTTTATGAGGGAAGTAAACGCCCGCATGGACCAAATCCCGGGTGCGTCACCAGTATTGAAAGGCGCAGACTCGAAGAAGTATACTCAATTTCCGTACAAGCTAAGTGTGGCAGCAGAACTAATCCCGAAGCAGTTCAAAATTCCTGAAGTGTCAAAGTATGACGGGACTTCAGACCCACAAAAGCATATTACCACCTACACAACGACGGTAAAAGGAAATGATTTAGCTTCTCACGAAATTGAATCTGTGTTGCTAAAGAAATTTGGAGAAACTCTCACTAGGGGAGCTCTAACGTGGTATTCATTATTACCCGAGCATTCCATAGATTCCTTTGAGATGCTCGCAGATTCTTTCATCAAGGCTCATGCTAGAGCCAGAAAAGTACAATCCCAGAAGGCCGACATATTCAAGATCGCAAAGGGAGAATCCAAATTATTACGAGAGTTCGTTACCCGATTCCAGAAAGAAAGAATGTTGCTCCCGGCTGTTCCGGATGAATGGGCAGCTGAAGCATTCACCAAAGGATTGAATCCGAGAAGCTCAAACGCTTCCCTGAAGCTGAAGGAGAGCTTGCTTGAGTTTCAGGCAACAACTTAGGTAGATGTCCACATCCGGTACGAGTCAAAAATAAGGATCGAAGATGACCAGGTCGGTTCTACATCATCGTCCAAAGGACGGGAGAAGAGCAGAGAAAAATCAAAGGATGACTACGACACGGACATACGGACTTCGAGGGGCCGGTTTTTACCTTACTAGCGGACCGAAGGCTGTGGCAGAAACTTCCGAGCAACAAACAAGTTCACCGTTAACAGAGGGAACGATCGCGGTCAAAACAATAGATCACTTCAAGATAAAGACACGTCGGGGTCTCGAGATCCTTCTTACCCCAAGTTATCGGAATATAACTTCAACGTCTGTATAGTGTAGTTGGTGTCAGCCATGAGAAACATTAAAGAGGCACGATTCCCGAGACCTATGAGATCCGATTCCATCCAGAGGGATCCCAACTTATGGTGTGAATACCATGGGAAAACAACCACTGAACAGGGGACTACTAGAAGAGGTGGCAACACTATTGAAGAATGGTCACCTCGGAGAATTCTTGAGTGACCAAGCTAAGAACAATATAGTCGTAACAGAGACAACGCGGAACCTTCGAAAGCAGGATAGGAACCCATACGACAAACGATCAATATGATCTTCGGAGGGAATAAGATTAACGAGGTCACCTTTTCGGCAGCGAAGAAGACGAAAGTATCAATAACTCATAGTAAAAGACTCCGGGAAGATGATATCACTTTCACAGAGGAGGACACAGACGGATTGTTGTTACCACACAACGATGCACTGGTAATTTCTTTAAATGTGCTAGATTTTAAGATTAAACGTGTTCTAGTGGATCCAGGAAGTTCGATTAATATCATACAATAGAGAGTATTAGAGCAAGCTAAACTCACCAGAAGAATTATTTCGGCAACAAAGCTCCTCGCTGGATTCAACCTTACGAGCGTGACGACCCGGGAAGAGATTTTGCTGCTCACGAACGCTGAAGGAGTAATGACAATAACTCTCTTCGAAGTAGTAGATAGTGACATAGTATACAATATCATCTTGGGAAGGCCATGGTTACACGAGATGAAAGTTGTACCCTCAACATATCACCAATTGCTGAAGTTTCCAACGCCCGAAGGAATCAAGCAAATAAGAGGTGATCAACCGGCAACAAGGGAGATGAATGCAATTTCGGTTTCCAGTAGCAAAGGGAAGGAGCACACGACATAGCAATTACAGGAACCGACACCTACTCCCGAACTAGAAGAAGTTAGCCCGAGAGCAGAATCGTCAAAACATTATCACGTGCCGAGATATTTCCAAGTTCCAGAAGAAACGGACGCAACGAAGTCCACAGCGGAGGAACTGGAGCAAGTTGCATTGTTTGAAAAATTCCTAGAAAGAAAATTCCATTTGGGGATAGGACTGCACCTAGAGCTCAGGTCTGGTTTTATTGAATTCCTTAAATTTAATGCCGATTATTTTGCATGGTCACACGAGGATATGACAGGTATCCTGACGGAAGTAGCCATGCACAAGCTGAGTTTGGATCCCAACGTACCTCCGGTAAGACAAAAATAACGCCCTATTTCCGAGGCCAGGAATAAATTCGTCAAAGAAGAGGTAACCCGCTTTCTTAATATCGGTTCGATCCGAGAGGTAAGATATCTCGACTGGCTAGCCAAAGTAGAAGTAGTTCCTAAGAAGAACAATAAATTCCACACGTGTGTAGACTATAAAGACCTTAATAAGGCGTGTCCGAAAGACTCGTTCCCATGTGTGATTGATGCCATGACAAGGCACGAGTTAATGAATTTCCTCGATGCTTATTCCGGGTACAACCAAATCAAGATGAACTCGGAAGATAAGGAAAAGACTTCATTTATAACGAATTTCGGTACATATTATTACATTGTGATGCCCTTTGGGTTGAAAAACGCCGGAGCCACTTATCAACGGCTCGTAAATAAGATGTTTGAAAATCAAATAGGAAAGACTATGGAAGTTTATATAGACAAAATGCTCGTTAAGTATTTGAATTCAGGTGACTACCTTAAGCATTTGCAAGAAACATTCGACATCCTGAGGAAGCACAACATGAAACTTAATCCCGAGAAGTATGCGTTTGGGGTCAGTTCTGGTAAGTTTCTGGGATTTCTGGTCTCACAAAGGGGAATTGAGGTAAACCCCGACAAAATCAAGACCATAGAAGATATCTCGGATTAATTGTCGAACGTAAAGGAAGTCGAACGGCTCATAGAAAGATTAGCAGCTTTGAGCAGGTTTATTTCCCGGTCGTCGAAAAACTGTCTTCGCTTCTTCACAATGCTCAAAAAGAAAAATAATTTTGAATGGACACCAGAGTACCACGAGGCTCTGAGGAACCTGAAGAAGTACTTATCAAGCCCTTCATTGCTCTCAAAACCAAAAGAAGGTGATACATTGCTAGTCTACCTCGCAGTTTCGGAAGTTGCGGTAAGTGTGATTTTAGTCAGGGAGGACGAAGGTACGCAATTTCACATTTATTACATTAGCAAAATTTAAACGGGAGCAGAAACTCGCTACCCACATTTAAAAAAATAGGCCTTAGCTTTCGTAGTCGCCGCTCGGAAGCTAAGGCTCTACTTCCAATGCCACATGATAGCTATGGTGACTATTTTCCCTTTGCGGAACATCCTCCATAAACCCGAGCTCTCGGGCATATAAACCAAGGACTGCAATTAAGTCGCAAGTCTTGGCTGACTTCGCGACCGATTTCAGTCAGGGACTATTGCCTCTACCAAAGAGGCAGTAATGGTGTTGGAATCGACATAAGGGGTTTGGACCTTATTTATGGACGAAGTTTCCAACGTAAAAGGGTCCGAACCCAGAATAGTCTTAATCACGCCTTCGGGGGAAACCTTAAGGCAAGCCATCAGAACGATCCCTTTAACTAGCAATGAAGTAGAGTATGGAGCTTTGATTCCATGGCTCGAATTGGCCCGAGGTATTGATTCCGAGGTTATCGAAATCAAATGTGACTCGCAGCTGGTGGTAAATCAGGTCTACATGATCTTTGATAACAAAGAATAATGTATACAATAATACGTGGTAAAGGTCCAGGCTCTTTTGGCACGATTCCGGGAGTGGTCAATTACTCATATCCCGAGGGAGGATAACACAGAAGCAGATGCATTAGAAAACTTAGGATCATCGACAGAAATAAAGGGATCAGAGTCCGGGACGGTAGTGCAACTGATGAACTCAGTCCTGGATACGGATGGTTACTCTGAGGTAAAATTGACTAGCCTAGTCTGGGACTGGAGAAATGAAATAATCGACTATCTCGAGCACGGGAAGTTGCCCGAAAACCCTAAAGCATCACGGGCGTTACGCGCCAAAGTTGCACGTTATAGCTTCAAGAGAGGCCAATTGTATAGAAAATTCTTCCAAGGCCTGCTGGCTCGGTGCTTATGAGCGTCAGAAGCTAGTTATGTCATGAGAGAAGTCCACGAAGGGATATGCGGCAATCACTCGAACTCAAATTCTTTGGTGTTGAAGTTGGTACAGGCAGGATATTACTGGCCTCGTATGGAACAAGACTCCAAAGACGTCGTACGAAAATGTGATAAGTGCCAATGCTACGCACTACTAGTAAACCAATCGGTAGAACCCTTACATTCGGTTCTGTCCCCATGGCCATTCATGAAATGGGGGATGGACATCGTCGGACCTCTGCCACCGGCTCCCGAAAAGGTAAGGTTTCTTTTCATTCTGACTGACTATTTTTCTAAATGGGTGGACGCAGGTCCTTATCAGAAGATCGGAGAACGCGAAGTGGTCGATTTTCTATGGGAAAATATAATTTGCAGGTTCGGAATACCAAGAGAGGTAGCATGAGACAATGGGCCACAATTTTTTGGTGCAAAAGTTACAAAGTTCCTCGAAGATTTGAAGATAAAGAGGATCACATCTTCTCTTTATCATCCGAGCGCAAACGGTCAAGCCGAATCAACAAACAAAGTGATTATTCAAAACCTCAAGAAAAGGTTGGAAGAACCAAAAGGCAAATGGCCTGAAGAATTGCCTGGAGTTCTATGGGCCTACCGAACAATGGCCAAATCGAGCACAGGAGAAACTCCTTTTTCGGGCAGATGAAGAATCGAAAAACGAAGCAATGGTAATCAACTTGGAACTGCTCGAGGAACCCAGGGACTTGGCGCATGTAAGAATGGCAGCTCAAAAGCATAGAATGGAGTGATATTATAATTGAAGAGTCCACTTCCGTTATTTCAAAGTAGGAGACTTGGTTCTGAGGAAAGTAACCCAAAATACCCGGGAGCTCAATGCGGGGGAGCTAGGTCTAACATGGGAAGGTCCCTACCGAATTTCAGCTATCACTGGGAAAGGTTCATACGAGTTGGAGAACCAGAATGGAGACAAGTTGACTAGTAACTAGAACGTGGCACACCTCAAAAGATATTATTGCTGATGAATATTATTCAAGCGGAAAGTATGTGCTGCACTCTTTTTCCTTTCGTTCAGTTTTTGTCCCAATTGGGTTTTTTCTGGCAAGGTTTTTAATGAGGCAGCGATAGAAAGCATACTACGAAGACAACAACAATAAGACCTTTGATAGCAAGGCAAACAAATAAGCTTCCACTCGGGGGATGGTTAGATAATCTTTGACTCGATAGAAAATTCCCACTGGGAAGTTAAGTTTGCTACCGAACAAAGGTTACCCGACCGTTAACGAGCGCAAACCACTAGAAAATTGTTAGATAGTCTTTTGCTCGATAGCATGGATTCTTAAGGGGAAGTAAGGTATGTTGCCGAGTTAAGGATTATCTAGCAATTCATTGGTGGAATCTCTGAAGGCACAAAACTTCCAGTGTTCCAATTCGCATTCTTCGCATTCGAAAACTGGGGGAGAATGATATGAGGATACGAAAATATTGACTGCCATATCAACCGGGAAACAAAAATTCGAAAACAAAATGCATCATCGGGGTCGGGGACTGCGTAGGCAGCTCCGTAGAAACAAGTTGTACAAGATAGCCACAAGTAATGTCAATTTCTTTTTAGAATAATAAATGGTTGTGTACTTTTGAAAATAAAAGAAATTATATGAAATGAAATCCTTTTGTTTTTATCTTGTTTCTTGTTTGAACGATGAACTAATTTTATCATCTGAAAGTTAAACAAGTACTTCAAATGTAAGTGCCGTAATGAACAGGAGACGTCTTCTTCAAGAGCACTGTAAACATAAGAGGGTCCTCTCTTATGAAAACACTCACGTTAAAGGGTTGGTTTCGGAAGAATATATGACCGGAATCAAAATGCCTTCGAGGAAAAATGCACCCGAAGACGTACACGAAAAGACGCAAAAAGTAAACTTGCGCAAATACTTATAGAAACCCTCACGTAAAAGGGATAATGCTCGGCACCAAAGGACTTCGAGGAAAATGCATCCGAGACTACACATAGTAAAATACGAACAGAAAAACGTGCGTAGAATTCTTAAGCAAATGCAAAGGTTATAGACTTGCATGGATATTCTAACGAAAGTAAGACTCAAACAATACTTGAGCAAAAATATGNTATATTATTGCTGATGAACATTATTCAAGCGGAAAGTATGTGCTGTACTCTTTTTCCTTTCGTTCAGTTTTTGTCCCAATTGGGTTTTTTCTGGCAAGGTTTTTAATGAGGCAGCGATAGAAAGCATACTACGAAGACAACAACAATAAGACCTTTGATAGCAAGGCAAACAAATAAGCTTCCACTCGGGGGATGGTTAGATAATCTTTGACTCGATAGAAAATTCCCACTGGGAAGTTAAGTTTGCTACCGAACAAAGGTTACCCGACCGTTAACGAGCGCAAACCACTAGAAAATTGTTAGATAGTCTTTTGCTCGATAGCATGGATTCTTAAGGGGAAGTAAGGTATGTTACCGAGTTAAGGATTATCTAGCAATTCATTGGTGGAATCTCTGAAGGAACAAAACTTCCAGTGTTCCAATTCGCATTCTTCGCATTCGAAAACTGGGGGAGAATGATATGAGGATACGAAAATATTGACTGCCACATCAACCGGGAAACAAAAATTCGAAAACAAAATGCATCATCGGGGTCGGGGACTGCGTAGGCAGCTCCGTAGAAACAAGNCATCATCATCTTCTGATTCTTCTTCAGTTCCCGAAAACTCAGAACCAGAAGGGCCAGGTATATTAGACCTCGATGGGTGTCCACTTTTAGCAGCTAACTCAAGCTCGCGTGCCTTAGCAATTTCGGCATCAAAATCAATGACACCAGCTTTGGCCTCTTCCAAGGTTTTTCTCCTCATGTTGTACATGGCATAAGTTTTTTCAACAATGAGGGAAGCCTCTCGGCGCTTGAGTTCTTCTTTGAGCTGGGTTGCCTCGGCAGAAAGGTTTTCTCGGGCGGACCTAGCAGATTTGAGGCTGATATCAAGGTCACGGACAATTGAACTAAAGAGCCTATTATGCTCGATAGTTTTCCTGTACTTCTCTTCTAGCTGGGCGTGTTTCGCCCCCACAACAGCAAGCTCTTCAATTTTGGAGTTCAAAGCTGCCTCTAGGTTAATCACTCTTTCAGCAGAGGCAGCCTCACGATCGGTTGCAGCAAGAATGACGTTATGTACTTCTTGCTCACTTTGCCACAAACGAGCTTCCAATATAACAACCTCAGCAGCTTTGGCTTCCAGTTCCGAAAGGCGAGCGATATGTTGCTCTTGATCTGCCAAAAGCTGATCCCGTGCGGAGGTAATCTCTTCCTTTTCACGAATCAACCTCTGAAGGCCCTCGGAAGCAAGAAAGTTGGCCTAAAAAGTAAGAAGGGTAAAATTCAGGATATGCTTACACCCAAAAATAGAAAAAGTAACAAAGGAAGCCAAAGCTGCTGAGGTTAAGTGCCTCCTGAAGTAGTCTCGCTGCATCAGCATGATCAGCCAAGATGTCCTCCTTAGGAACAGTAACAGAGCCCGCAGGTAGACCTAATTTCGTAAACAAGTCAGAAGGGTTCGACCAAGTTTTCCATATACAAAAAAAAAATGGAAGCAAGGTAAGTTAAAATTACCATAATTTTTGGCCTTCCACCCGTATTTAAGGGTCAGTTCTTTCCACAAACGAGTTTCGGACGTCGTGACGTCCAAGATCTTCTGAACCCACTGGTCCAAGCCTTCCACCACCGGTGGAATCCATTAAGTTGTTGAAACATGCGAAGGGTAAAGAGTCGATACGGCCTTTGGGGGATTAGAGATTCATCATACGAGCTAATGTTAGCTCTTCTCCAGTCACCTAGCACAAGCATCGAAGGCAGGCGACCGTCCTTCACACTGAAAGACTTACTGTGCCAAACACACCTGGTAGCGAAGGCAAAACTCCGCAATCACGGAATCAAGCTCTCCACTCAAAGAAAACGCACCCAAAGTAAAGAGATACGTGTAAAAGTATATAAAACCTTCCTTGGGAAGGGTCACTTGCTCCGATAGATCAGAAGCAATGATATCCAACTCATGGCAGCGACAATCTTCCATCACGGGAGGAATAGTGAAAGGACGACTGGAAAAAGGGTACCTACTAACAGCCCATGTACGAGGGTAAACAGTAGAAAATTTCTCTTCAAAGTCCTTTGTGGTACTGAATCTTCTTAGGATGACGGAACCCATCGTTGGAGGAGCAGAGTCCTTGGCTTTGTTCTTGTTCTTTGAAGAACCGACACGCTTGGAGGAAGAAACCATTAAATAAGAAGAAGGAAAAGGTTTTTGTTTAAAGAGAATTAGAGAAAGGATGGAGAACAAAGATGCAAATCAAAAGCTCAAGAAATTATGAAGTGCAAAGGAAAAGAATGATGCGTATAAGTAAAATTTTGGCGGCTAAATTCATGGCCATGATTACTTCGATAATCGACAAAATTTGTGCTGAATCGTGGGATGACGTGTGTTCGGGATATAAATACGGAGAGACGTGCGTCTAAACAGTCAGAAGCCTTCAGAGGGAGTTATAGTAATTCCCGCCAAAAGAGTGTTTCTACCNATAAGAAGGGTAAAATTCAGGACATGCTTACACCCAAAAATAGAAGAAGTAACAAAGGAAGCCAAAGCTGCTGAGGTTAAGTGCCTCCTGAAGTAGTCTCGCTGCATCA
>AWOL01S0066137.1:0-12651 GCA_000715115.1 Nicotiana otophora
TACCCAGTAAGTGCCAAGCCTAACCTCGGTAGAGTAGTGACAAGGTGAGGTGAGGCCCTACTGGAATATAATAATGGCATGGTAAAATGTTTCACAATATAGTAAAATAAAATGACATTAGAAATGAATCAAGTAGTGTGTCACCATTTAATTAAGCAAAATAATGGCAAATAATATCCCGTGGAAACAAAACCGAATTTAAAATAATATCTCGTGGAAACAAAAATCGAATTTCCTTTCAACTTTAAGAAAATCACAACAAATAATCAAGGCAACTGCGGCCATAAATCAATATCAACAAGGGCACTCTTGAACAAATTCACAATATCTCATTTTCTTATCTCACCGCGGGAGCCTTCATAATTTATTTTGAAGAAAATATTTTTCCCGAAATAGCATCCCGCGTTTTAGCCATCCTTATCACACCGCATGACTTGTAGTAGTTCCCCCTACGAGCCACGCATATTAAGCCACCCTTATCTCACCGCATGCGTTTCAATACTCAAAACGTATACCACCGTATGTGTATCAATATCACAATATATCACAATTTGCACCTCAAGTGCTCAATTACTTTAACGTGCCAACATAATTCAACAACAATGTTTTCCAAAATAAAAAGCTCACGCCTCATGCCAAAATAAGTCATCAATAATATTTTTCCACAATAAAGAGCTCACGACTCTATCACAATGAGTACAAAAATCTTACGCAAATATTCAGGAATAAATAATTCAGCAAAATATTATTTCAAAATCTTTAATACGTTACTTCAATACCAAATTTAAAATGTCAAATATTTCATATTAATAATATTTAAATTTAAGAAAATAAATTTCAAATAATTCACAGAATAAAAGGAACCAAGTTTCAACTAAACAGGTAAAACAATTAGCAGGAAAAAGTCAAGTAAAGTTAAAGTATACTAATCAAATCAATGATGGAAAATATAACAAGATTTAATAAATTAATTAATATGCAACAGTGATCTTCACAATTTAAAAACATAATCCTTCACATTTAGTCCATGTATGCACTCGTCACCTCGTGTATACGGCTTTCATCACATTACAATTAATACCAATCCTAGAGAAAATTTCTCCCACACAAGGTTAGATAAGTCACTTACCTCGACTTGCTCCAATTTAACCAAGTAATATGCTTTTTCCTCGATTTTTCGGTTCCGGTTGATTCGTATCTAGTCATATTTAATTCGATACAGTCAACAAAAATTATAGAATAAATTCTGTAAGAAAATACTATATTTTTCAATAAAAATCTAAAATTAACTCAAAAATGGCCCGTGGGGCCCACGTCTAGAAACTCGTCAAAAGTTACAAAATCCGAAAGCTCATTCAACCATGAGTCTAACCATACTAATTTTATCAAAATCCGACCCCAACTCGACCCTTAAAGCTTCAAATCTTATTTTCAAATCCCTAAGTTTCAACTCCCGATTTGCACCTCAAAAATATATAATCTAGTCGGATTATTTGATGATAATTTAATATTATGGAGTAGAAATGATCACAAGGGACTTACCTCAAATTTTCCAGTGAAAACCTTGCTCAAAATCGCCCAACCCGAGCTTGCAATGCCCAAAAATGGCAAAAGCTCGGAACCCCTATGTTTTTGTACTGTCCAGGAATTTTCGCATTTGCGGCAACTTGGCCGCTTCTGCGCCAACCGCATGTGCGGAAAAAGTCCCGCATCTACGCCTTTGCCCGCATCTGCGTGCCTGTTGCGCTCCTGCGCAGGCTGCTTCTGCGCGTTTCCTCCGCATCTGTGCTCATGCATGTGCGGAATTTCCCTCGCACCTGCGACCATTGCCCATAGTCCATTTGCGCATCTGCGCTTGCCAGGCTCGCCTCTGCGAGCTCGCACCTACGATAGAATTTCCGCAGGTGCGAATGCAGGAGAGGGCAGAAACTTCAGTTATTTCTTCTAAGTCCGAATTTGATCCGTTAACCATCCGAAACTCACCCGAGGCCCCCGAGACCTCAACCAAATGTACCAACAAGTCCTAAAACATCATACGTACTTAGTCGAGCCTTCAAATCATATCCAACAACACTAAAACACGAATCACGCATAGATTCAAGCCTAATGAACTTTGAAATTTCTAATTTCTATAAATGACTCCGGATCCTACCAAATCATGTCCGATTTACCTCGAATTTTACGCACAAGTCATAAATGACATAACGGAGGCACTCAAATTTTCAGAATCAGATTTCGATCCCGATATTAAAAACTCAACCCCTCGGTCAAACTTCCCGAAAATTCAACTTTCGGCATTTCAAGTATAATTCTACTACGGACTTCCAACTAAAATTACGATCATGCTCCTAAGTCCAAAATCACCATACGAAGCTGTTGGAATCATCAAAATTCTATTCCGGGGTCATTTTCACATAATTCGACATCCGGTCACTATTTAAACTTAAACTTTTAATTTCTTTCATCAAAATTTCATATCTCGGGCTAGGGACCTCGGAATGTGATTTCGGGTATACGCTCAAGTCCCAAATCACTATACGGACCTACCGGAACTGTCAAAATACTGATCCGAGTCCGTTTACTTAAAAGGTTGACCAAAGTCAACTCAATTGTGTTTTTAAGCTCTAATTCATATTTAATTTATTTTTTACATCACAACTTTCCAAAAACTTTTACGGACTGCGCGCACAAGTCGAGAAATGATAAATAGTACTTTTTAAGGTCTTAGAATACATAATTAATTATTAAATTTAAAGATAACATTTTGGTCATCGCAGTATCAAGGAAGAGAACCATATTGCAAGTTCAACAGGCACCACCACAACCACCATGTTACAACCAACTCCTTCGATTTCATGAAGAGGATAACCGTAGGTGCATGTACACAATTCCTCAAATACGCTGCTCATGTATTTTTTATCGTAGAGGAAGGAAAGCAATGAAATCTGATAAATTATCAAAGAAACAAAATTCTCACACACGGCACGCACAACTCACGTGCCAATAATATGAATCACCCGGCATGATCACAGGCCTCCAGTCCCAGCATATCATACAAGAGCAATTAAACAAGTACACTTGTATATTATAATGAAATAAGACTCCCATGCTCCTGGACTGGTATAAATAGCACGCCATAGTGTAAGGATGTGCAAAGTCTGCTATCACACTTCAAATCGGCAAGTTAATGCGGAAATAGTAACTACCCCGTTTATTCAGGGAATCATCTTCTTCGTAACCTCAAGTATAGCCCAGATAGTTCTCAACAAAGGTACGAATACGGGAAACGTTATCACTTTACGCTTAACAGTCAACTCTAGGCATATTATAGCCTAAGCATTCTTCCGAGTATGAATACTTGCTCTAATGCCCGCACATGGGCTCAAACCTCACATATATGCACATTCATAGAGCATAGCTATCACAAATAGTTACCGCAACTAGCGCCTCCACTAAGTTAAAATAAAATACTCACCTCAAACAGGCCGCAACTTGAAATAATATACTCTTGAGAACTCCCAGTCTCCAAATTCATCAAACACATAAATCACCGTAACTGATCCCAACTCCAGCACTAGAATGACTAACACATCTTCCATTCACGATCTTCCCATAAGGAATACTTTCATAATTCTTCAGTGCCACATAGCAATAATTTGAATATCAGCAGTCTATCAACCAGGTGAGTACTGCAATACCAATGAACATCCGTAAGTCAAAATACAATGCGGCTTTTGAAATGTGCACCCTTCTCAGGGATTACCGAGCAGTTATAACATTCATCTAATCATCTGCAATTGACCATTCTGTCCAAAATTCGTGATCTTCCTTTCAAGAATGAACTGCCATCTTGTACATGTAAATCTTAATCCCGCGCAACACACCACATCTATCCTGCTATCATGTGACAAGCATGAGAATCTCATTATCAACTTTGGGTAACCAGCAAATTACATACCCGATCATTCCGTAGCCTTCATCTTGCTTCCTTCCAGGAGGAATTCATAATACATAATACATTTCCCACACCAGTAGAAAATATCCGGTTCAAACCATGGTAGAAACAATCAAGAACACTTTGAAATCTGTTTGCACATAACCAATCTATCAAAACAGAATTCCTCTAACTCGACCAAGCCACGTAGGTTACCAAACCCAAGAATATTGCCACCAAAATATCTGTAGAGTCTCACCACATCAAAATTACCCCAAAAGAGTCGGACATGCCATTACCATACTGGTCTCGCCTACTACCCAGTGGTCTTGTTTACCTGAGTTTCTTCTGAATTATCCTCAAGTTGATACTTCTCCTTATCAGAACTCCACGATCCTTACCCAAAGCTCAATACCAGACGTCCTAACATAAAATCGCTTCGCCCTAATGCCCATAAGTTCCTATATTCTTCTTAAGCACCCCCATAAGTAACACAACCGAAACGTCCACTCTCAAAATACCTTATGTAAAATTTAAAATTGTTCTTCTTACCCTTCTTAGACTGAAATGTAGAATCCATAGTCATACCGAATTACCGTATGTCCGATACTATCTAATGTAAGTAACCAATTCTAGTGATATACAAATTTGAAACATTTTCAATTGCCACATATACATTTTGAATCCATTAGAACCTTCTAGAGAGTTCTCCACTCTGCTCAAATCTAAAATGCACCGCCCGAATGGGCCGAAATACACGTGCTCCCTTAGCTTGACCACACTTAAAGAAGTAACCCTGCCTTAACGTCACCAATCAAATTCATACTTCATGCGTACTACATCCAACAATAACAACTCGATCATCCCATGATTTTCATATACTAATAAAGTGCAGTATAACCTGTATTCAGGAATTTCTTTACTCGAGTCATCCTCGATCTCAACCTCTGCAAGTCATAACTAATCCATAAGTATGCCTCGCACCAAAACAAAAATTTAATACATAACCATGAAATCAAATTGTCAAAAAAAGACTCCCCCACTTAGCCTTAAGCTGCAATTATATAAAATTAGAACCCATAAGGAATTCTCCTTCTCAATTACCAAGATCTTCCACCGTTAACCCGCCAAATTTCTCGAAGTCTTTTGTTAAGCTTTTCATGAACATTCTGAATCGCCAGCCACAGTCACACACTCGACCTCTTACCGGGTAGCAAGTAATATTCCTCGCAGAAGCTTCATCAGCATCACGCCACCGCTAACTGCTAACAAGAGATAACCAACTTGTGGAATTCCTTACCGACATCTCCCAACGACACTACACTGGGTGCAACGACCACGTAATCAGTAAATTCTCCCGAGCTCATGCTCGCCTACCATTTGTATAAGTCTGCACTTTCCCTTTTGACATCAACTAAAAGTTCAACAATACCTTCTGAACTCAAGTCATATTGCGCCTAAAACGATAATCAGATCTTCACCTCTCTCTTTATTTCAAACAAACTCTTTTCTGCCATATTCAATATTTCTTCATACAATAACCATCACTCCAAATAAAGTCCGTAGGCCAAATCACATTCTATCACGATTCCAAACCGTTCTACACTTTCTTAAGGCGCGTGACTACCCTACCACAGAATCCATATGCTAATCTGTCACTCTTACTTCGGCTAAACCATCTCCTTTAAGAAACTTCTCAACCTCTACTTCTCATACTTGACCTGATAGTACTTCAACCACTGCGAAACACTTGCCGTCATGTCTTCCCTCATACTTTGTTGCCCAACTGTTGCATCAAATCAAAATGCATCTCTGTCGCACCTAAACCAATAAAATGTTACTGACACTAAGCCTCTTCGAAGATCATCCTTCTTGAGCCATCAACATTAGAAATGCCCATTCCCAACCACAATTACTATACAATCACTTACTCTTCTTGAGTCCAAACTCATTGACAAGACATGAGAATTTAATTTGCCCCACACTTCAACAACGTGAAAGATCCTTCAATACACTCACAACTCGAGACTATATCACATCTAAACAAAAATAAGGCACCCAATGGCCTTCCTTTATATTTCAAGAAAATACTTCTCGCAACATTCAAATCGTCTTAACACATCCCGCAGTTACATCATACTCATCACAAAACCATTCCACCGCTCATCGAGCCACAAATTCTACTCGTAGGGACATTACCGGACATATGAGTCCAAATATATATGTCACAACTGAAGCTACCGAGCCTAAGTTGCGGACTAAACCTGGCCTCAAGTCCTCTAGACTGGCCCATCACCAGAACATGGAATACACATCTCAAACATCGTTCATGGAATCACAAGCCGGCGATGCACAGCTGATACCGAGCGCTCATGTGTGCATACGAATGTGTGGAAGGAATTCAAAGAGTTATGTTTCAAGCTGAATTAATTATGCACGATAGAATACAAGAAAGTAAAATTTTCCTAAGGGTTCTGCAGTCTCACAAAGATAAGTACGGACATCTCCGTACCGATCCGCAAGACTCTACTAAACCTGCTCATGACTGGTGAAACCTATGTTACCTAGAGCTCTGATACCAACTTGCCACGACCCAAAATCCTAACCTGTCGTGATGGCGCCTATCTCAGTACTAGAAAAGCCGACAACACCAATAACCCACGATTTTTTTTAAGTTTGAAAACATAATGTTTAATACAATACCAAAAGTCTAGAAAATTCCGACACAACACTAAAAACACGAATCACACATAGATTCAAGCCTAATGAACTTTGAAACTTTCCATTTCTACAAAAAACGTCGAAACCTATCAAATCAGGTCTGATTGACCTCAAATTTTGTACACAAGTCATAAATGACATAACAGGCCTATTAAAATTTTCAGAATTGGATTTCGACCCCGATATCAAAAATTCAACCCCTCGGTCAAATTTCCCAAAAATTCAACTTTCGGCATTTCAAGCCTAATTCCTCTATGGACCTCCAAATAATTTTTCGGACGCGCTTCTAAGTCCAAAATTATCATACGGAGCTATCTGAATCATCAAAATTTAAATCTGAGGTCGTTTACTCATAGGTCCATATCCGGTCAAGTTTCTAACTTAAAATTTTCAATTATGAGACTAAGTATCTCATTTCACTCTGAATTCCTTTCGGACCCGAACCAACTAACCCGATAAATCATAAAACAACTGTAAATCACAATTTGAGCAGTAAATGGGGGAATGGGGTTATAATGCTAAATACGATCGTCCGGGTCGTTAAAATATAGTACGAAGGCCCTTAACGAAATATCGTTCGTCTTTATTGCCCTTCGTAAATGCATTTTATATTGGATAAAATTGTACATATAAGCACAAATTAGAAAAATCAAAATTAAATTGTTTAGCAATTAGTGTTACCTTAAGTTTTAGTATTATATTTTTGTCAAAGGTCAGTTTAATAGTATTAATGTCATGTTAGGTTTATGATTCTTTTACCAAATTCACTCAGCAATTAATATTACTTTATGTTTAATATTTAATTTTTTTTGGTTATAATTGACGTATGATATAATTATAAGAAGAAGCAATTAATGTCATTAGATTTAGTATTCTTTTACCATAATTTTCGTAAGATACAAAGTCAATTTTTGATTTTCTAGAATTTTAGAACCAAAATCGATAAAGAGCAGCAACTATTATTACTTTAGATTTAGTGTCACGACCCGAAATTCCTACCTTCGAACCATGATGGTGCCTAACATTTCACTTGGCAGGCAAGCCAACGTTAGAATAATATTAACCAATTTTTAAATAATTTTTAAATTTATTAACAACAAAGAACGATTGCGGAAGTAAAGTCTGAAATATAGTGAATAATTCATAAAAACAATGGTATCTAAATACCATCCCAGAATTTGGTGTCACAAGTGCACGAGCTTCTAGAATAAATACAAATAAAGGTCTGAATAAATTAAAGCTGTCTGAAAACAAACACACAGCTAAAGTAAAATAGACGGGGACTTCAGAACTGCGGACGCTGTGCAGTTATACCTCAAGTCCCCTCCGAGTAGATGAAATCCGAGCAAGTCTATGGTACGCCGCTGGGAACAACTCTAAAATCTGCACAAGAAGTGTAGAGTGTAGTATCAGTACAACTGACCCCATGTACTGGTAAGTGATGAGCCTAACCTCGACGAAGTAGTGACGAGGCTAATGCAGTGTCACGACCCGAAATTCCCACCTTCGGACCGTGATGGCGCCTAACATTTCACTTACTAGGCAAGCCAACGTTAGAATAATATTACCCATTTTAAAACAATTTTTAAATTTATTAATAATCAAAGAAACAAATGCAGAAGTAAAGTCTAAAATATAGTGAATAATCCTTACAAACAACGGTGTCCAAATACCATCCCAAAATTGGTGTCACAAGTGCACGAGCTTTTAGAATAATACAAATAAAGGTATGAATAAAATAAAGTTGTCTGGAAATAAACACACAGCTAAAGTAAAATAGACGGGGACTTCAGAACTACGGACGCCATGCAGTTATACCTCAAGTCTCCTCTGGTAGCTGAAATCCGAGCAACTCTATAGTACGTCGCTGGGACCAACTCCAAAATCTGCACAAGAAGTGCACAGTGTAGTATCAGTACAACCGACCCCATGTATAGGTAAATATTGAGCCTAACCTCGATGAAGTAGTGACGAGGCTAAGGCGGGTCACTTACATTACCTGTACGCAATATTAGTAACAACAACAATAATAGAAATAAATCAGGTAACTCATTTATAATAATTGAAGCCAACTCAGCAGTCACAACCAATTATTATTTCCATCAATTCTGTTGCAGCGTGCAACCCGCTCTCACAATATATTCACATTCAATTCTGTTGTGGCGCGCAATTCACTCCTCCAATATATTCATTTTAATCAAGTCTGTTGCGGTGGGCAACCCGATCCCCCAATATATATATATGTATGTCGACTTTTAAATAAGTCTATTGCGGCGTGCAACCCGATCCTCCAATATGGACTTTTAATAAGTCTGTTGCGGCATGCAACCCGATCCTCCAATATATTCATTATAATCAATTCTGTTGCGGCGTTCAACTCGACCCTCCAATATTTCATTATAATCAATTTTATTGCGGCGTGCAACCCGCTCCTCCAACATATTCATTTACTAATTCTTATAGAAGAAATTTCCCCAATAAGTGCAATAATTAATATAAAGTTATAAGACAACAAGCATACAATAATTATGATTTAATTATGAAACAAACAAAGGCAAATAGCAAATTATTATGGAAATCAGAGAGAAAATATGTAGTTAATATTTAATATGTTAAATGTCAAATAACAATTAATGCACATAATTCAAATAGCATGTAACAATTAATGCAGGAATTCAAGAATTAATATTTGACAAAGAATAGGAGAGAAACAATTATTATAATAATTAATTCATGATTTAAAATAATTTATGATTTTTCAAGTAAGCAGGCAAACAATTAATTTGATAATGTATAGACACTCGTCACCTCGCCTATATGTCGTTCACATGCAATTCACATAACAAATAATTTAAGAGTTCTATTCCCTCAAGTCAAGGTTAACCATGACACTTACCTCACTTTGCAAAATCCAATCAATTACTCGCCCACAACTTTTCCTTTTAAATTTGTCTCCAAAAGCTTCAAATCTATTCACGAACAATTCGATATACTCAATACGAATCATACGAATTAATTCCATATGAATTTACAAATTTTCCGGATAAAAGTCCAAAATTCATTAAAATATTCGGCAGTGGGGCCCACATCTCAAATCTTGAAAAACCTTACGAAATTCGAATACCCATTCCGAGACGAGTCCAATCATACAAATATTATCCAATTTCGATGACAAATGGACCTTCAAATCTAAATTTTTTGTTTTTGAAAGATTTTAGAAAAATCCGATTTTTCTTCCCTAAATCACGGATTCATGATATAAATGAGTATGGAATCATGAAATATAATCAATATAGGATAAGGAACACTTACCCTCAATGTTTTCCCCTGAAAATCGCCCAAAAATCGCCTTACCTGAGCTCAAAAATGGAAAAGAGTTGAAAATGGGTCGAAACCCCTTTTCGAGAACTTAAGTTCTGTTTCTGGGATTTTTACCCTTCGCGAACGCGGTCAGCACCTTGCGTTCGTGAAGCACAAATTCCTACTGCCCAATTTTACTCCTCGCCAATGTGAGGGCAACTTCGCAAATGCGAAGTTTGCCTGGCTTGGCCTTCGCGAACGCGAGATGCCCTTCGCGAACGTGAAGGCAATTGTCCTGGCCAGCCCCTTTCCCTTCGCGAACGCGAGGCTTCGATCGCGAACGCGAATCTTCGAACCTCAAGCCTTCGCGAATGCATTCACTCTGTCGTGAACGCGAAGACAAAATGTGCCAGCCCCAATTTTCTCTTCCCGAACGCGAGACTCCCCTCGTGAACGCGAAGAAGAAAACCAGAAGCAAGTTTCTGCAGTTTCCTCAAGTCCAAAAATGATCCATTAATCACCCGAAACCAACTTGAGCCCTCGGGACTCCAAACCAAACATGCGCCCAAGTCCTAAAATATCATACGAACTTGCTCGCATGATCAAATCGCCAAAATAACCCCCAAGAACTACGATTTGGACACCAAATCAAAGGAAATTTTCAAGAAAACATTAAAACTTATATTTTTACAACCAGACGTCCGAATCACGTCAAATCAACTCCGATTCTCACCAAATTTGGCAGACAAGTCATAAATATTATAGTGGACCTCTACCGGGCTCTGGAACCAAAATACGGACCCGAGATTAATAAATCCAACATCGGTAATTTATTAAAAATCATTAAGCTTTCAAGCTTTTAATATTTCATCAAAATTCCATATCTCGGGCTAGGGACCTCGGAATTCGATTTCGGGCATACGCCCAAGTCTCAAATCATGATACGAACCTACCAAAATTGTCAAAATATTGATCTGTGTCCGTTTGCTCAAAATGTTAACGAATGTCAACTCAGTAGAGTTTTAAAGCTCTATTTCACATTTTAATCCAATTTTCTCATAACAACTTTCTGGAAAATTGTACGGACCGTACACGCAAGTCGAGGAATGATACATGGTGCTTTTCGAGATCTTAGAACACAGAATTACTTATTAAATTTAAATATGATATTTTGGGTCATCACATTCTCCACCTCTAAAACAAACGGTCGTCCTCGAACGGAGTTTGAAAAAGTACCTGAGCTGGTGAATAAATGTGGATATTTACTCTGCATGTCCGACTCGGACTCCCAGGTAGATGCCTCTACCAGCTGACATCTCCATTGCACTCGAACTGAAGGATAACTCTTAGACCTCAACGGTCGGACCTACCGGGCTAGAATAGCCACCAGCTCCTCCTCGTAAGTCAAATCTTTGTCCAATTGGACTGAGCTGAAATCTAACATATAGGACGGATCACCATGATATTTCCGGAGCATATACACATGGAACACCGGTTAAACCGCTGATAAACTAGGTGGTAATGCAAGCCTGTAGGCTACCTCACCCACCCTTTCAAGAATTTCAAAGGGTCTGATATACCTAGGGCTCAACTTGCCCTTCTTTTTGAACCTCATTACACCTTTCATAGGTGAAACTCGGAGCAATATTCTTTCTCCAACCATGAATGCAATATCACGAACTTTACGGTCGGCATAACTCTTTTGCCTAGACTGAGCTGTGCGAAGTCGATCCTGAATAATCTTGACCTTATCCAAGGCATCTTGTACCAAATCGGTTCCCAATAACCGAGCCTCTACCGGTTCAAACCAGCCAACTGGCGAACGGCATCGCCTTCCGTATAATGCCTCATATGGATCCATATGAATGCTCAACTGGTAGCTATTATTATAAGCAAATTCCACAAGTGGCAAGAAATGATCCCAAGGACCTCCAAAGTCTATAGCACAAGCGCGAAGCATATCTTCCAATATCTGAATAGTGCGCTCTGACTGTCCGTCTGTCTGTGAATGAAATGTTATACTCAACTCCACCCGCGTGCCTAACTCACGTTGTATAGCCCTCCAGAAATATAAGGTAAACTGCGTACCTCGATATGAAATAATAGACACGGGCACACCGTGAAGGCGGACAATCTCACGGATGTAAATTTCAGCTAACCTTTCTGAAGAATAGGTAACTGCCACTGGAATGAAATGTGCTGATTTGGTCAACCTGTCCACAATGACCCAAACTGCGTAAAATTTTCTCTGAGTCAGTGGGAGCCCAACTACAAAATCCATAGTGATATGCTCCCACTTCCACTCANACCTGTCCACAATGACCCAAACTGCGTAAAATTTTCTCTGAGTCCATAGGAGTCCAACATCAAAATCCATAGTGATAAGCTCCCATTTCCATTCAGGAATTTCTAACTTCTGAAGCAAACCACCAGGTCTCTGATGCTCGTACTTAACTCGCTGACAATTCAGACACCGAGCTACATATGCAACTATATCCTTTTTCATTCTCCTCCACCAACAATGTTGCCGAAAATCTTGATACATTTTGGCGGTACCTGGATGAATAGAATACTTGGAACTGTGTCCCTCTTCAAGAATTAATTCACAAAGCCCATCCACATTAGGCACACAAATACGACCCTGCATTCGCAGAACTCCATCTTCCCCCACAGCAACCTGTTTGGCATCACTGTGC
>AWOL01S0066137.1:13083-27586 GCA_000715115.1 Nicotiana otophora
GNTACTACCTCTCTCTGATGCGCTCATATAAAGAAGACCGAACGACTGTGCAAGCTAGAACCCAACTGGGTTCTAAAACATCTAACCTCACGAACTGATTAGCCAAAGTCTGAACATCTGCAGCTAATGGCCTCTCACCAACCGGAATATACGCAAGACTGCCCATACTCATAGCCTTTCTACCCAAAGCATCGGCCACCACATTGGCCTTTCCAGGGTGATACAAAATGGTGATATCATAGTCTTTCAACAACTCCAACCATCTTCTCTGCCTCGAATTAAGATATTTTTATTTGAACAGATACTGAAGGCTATGATGATCAGTAAATACCTCACACAAGACACCGCATAGGTAATGCCTCCAGATCTTCAGTGCATGAACAATGGCTGCCAGTTCTAAGTCATGAACAGGATAATTCTTCTTGTGAACCTTCAACTGCCGTGACGCATATGCAATCACCCTACTATCTTGCATTAATACTGTACCAAGCCCAATGAGAGATGCATCACAATATACTGTATACGATCTTGAACCTGTGGGTAATACCAATACTGGCGCCGTAGTCAAAGCAGTCTTGCCCTTCTGTAAACTCAACTCACACTCGTATGACCATCTGAATGGGACACCTTTCTGGGCCAGTCTGGTCAATGGGCTTGCTATAGATGAAAACCCTTCCACGAACCAACGATAATAACCTGCTAAACCTAGCAAACTCCGGATCTCTGTAACTGAAGTAGGTCTAGGCCAATTCTGAACAGCCTCAATCTTCTTAGGATCCACCTTTATGCCTTCTGCCGATACAACATGCCCCCAAAAAGGCAACTGAGTCTAACCAAAACTCATATTTTGAAAACTTGGGATCGCACAAGAAGTGCAGATTGTAGTATCAGTACAACCGACCCCATGTATTGGTAAGTGCTGAGCCAAACCTCGACGAAGTAGTGACGAGACTAAGTTGGGTCACTTATATTACCTGTACGCAATATTAGTTACAACAACAATAATAGAAATAAATCAGGTAACTCATTTATAATAATTGAAGCCAACTCACCAGACATAACCAATTATCATTTCCATCAATTCTGTTGCAGCGTGCAACCCGTTCTCACAATATATTCACATTCAATTCTATTGCAGTCTACAACCCGCTCTCACAATATATTCACATTCAGTTCTGTTGCGGCGTGCAACCCGCTCCTCCAATATGTTCATTTTAATCAAGTATGTTGCGGCGTGCAACCCGTTCTCACAATATATTCACATTCAGTTCTGTTGCGGCGTGCAACCCGCTCCTCCAATATGTTCATTTTAATCAAGTATGTTGCGGCGTGCAACCCGATCCCCCAATATATATATATGTATATCGACTTTTAAATAAGCTTGTTGCGGCATGCAACCCGATCCTCCAATATGGAGTTTTAATAAGTCTGTTGCGGCGTGCAACCCGATTCTCCAATATGGAATTTTAATAAGTCTGTTGCGGTGTGTAACCCGATCCTCTAATATATTTATTATAATTAATTATGTTGCGGCATGCAACCCGATCCTCCAATATATTCATTAAAATCAATTCTGTTGCGGTGTGCAACGATGATTCCGATAGCTCCGTATGGTAATTTTGGACTTAGGAGTGTGTCCGGAAAATTATTTGGTATTCCGTAGAAGAATTAGACTTGAAATGCCGACAGTTGAATTTTTGAAAAGTTTGACCGGGGAAGTTAACTTTTTGATTGGGGTCAAAATCTGATTCTAAAAATTTTAATAGGTCTGTTATGTCATTTATGACTTGTGTGCAAAATTTGAGGTCAATCGAACGTGATTTGATAGGTTTCGGCGTTGTTTATAGAAATGAAAAGTTTCAAAGTTCATTAGGCTTGAATCTATGTGTGATTCGTGTGTTTAGTGTTGTGTCGGAATTTGCTAGACTTTTGGTATTGTATTAAACATTATGTTTTCAAACTTAAAGGAAATCGTGGATTATTGGTGTTGTCGACTTGCCTAGTACTGAGATAGGCGCCATCACGATAGGTTAGGATTTTGGGTCGTGACAAGTTGATATCAGAACTCTAGGTAACATAGGTCTCACGAGTTATGAGCAGGTTTAGTAGAGTCTTGCGGATCGGTATGGAGACGTCTATACTTATCTTCGAGAGGCTGCAGAACCCTTAGGAAAATTTTACTTTCTTGTATTCTATCGTGCGGAATTAATTCAACTTGAAACATAACTCTTTGAATTCCTTCCACGCATTCGTATGCGCACATGTGCGCTCGGTATCAGTTGTGCATCGTCGGCTTGTGATTCCATGAACGATGTTTGAAATGTGTATTCCCTGTTCTGGTGATGGGCCAGTCTGGAGGACTTGAGTCTAGGTTTAGACCGCAACTTAGGCTCGGTAGCTTCAGTTGTAACATGCACATTTGGACTCATATGTCCGATAATGTCCTTACGAGTAGAATTTGTGGCTCGATGAGCGGTGGAATGACTTATATGTCTGGTAATGTCCCTACATTTAGATATTTTCTAATATTTGTAACTTTAAAATTAAATTAAAAACTTATTAAATCTTTTCTTATTTGAATTAGGTAGAAATTCATAATATTTAGAATTTTAAAGTTCATTAAAATTTTACCTTATAAAAGTATTTCTTTAAAGAAATAACTATAGATTTCGGTCCTATTTCCTTGTTGGAATCCATAACTTAACATGAAAGGAACTTAAAAGTGAGGTATTGTTACTTGGCCGAATATATAGAAAATTTTGAGGTAAAATCTTACTCAATCTCAAACTCTTAAATATTAGGAGTTCTACATAGATTAAATAAGGGAACATTTAATAAGAAAATTTTTATTTGATTTCAAAATTCTAAATATTAGAAAAATAATTAATTACAATCTTGTCGAATGTGAACACTATTTTTAAGGGGGAAAAAAGGCGAACGACAATTCGCTAAGGGCCTTCGTGCTTTTAATATAATACTAGTCTTTGTGTATGTGCGTTGAACGTGTACCTCGCGTCATTATATATTAAACTTTGTGTTTGACTTATAAAATAAATATTAAAGAAGAAAGTATAAGTTCTAAGAAATATGAATGTTGATCTCATTTACTTAGCTCGATAAGAAAAGGAATCCCGCCAAAAACAATTCTTGTAATTCTTATAAACAAATTAAAATTTTAATTTTTTGGTCTTTTGGAAAGAAGAGGTTTGCCTTATAGCTCATAGACAAAAATTAATAAGTAACAATATAAAGTATAAAAATGAGTAATGTTGATCTAATATTTTACAACAAATAACTTAACATATATAAATATAGGGAGTTGTCATTTGTTGGAACAAATAATAATAATAATAATAATAATAATAATAATAATAATAATAATAATAATAATAACTATTATTATTATTATTATTATTATTATTATTATTATTATTAATGACAACTCATATAGAATATATATTTCCTTCTACTGTTTTATCCTTATCACTTCAAGTTTGTGGTTTTACTAATTTGACTTTTAATACTATACTATACACTAATTTTGCTCTGTTTATTTTAATTTTTGTCACCACCAATGCTCTTCTTATGTAGACAAATTAATGTATCCTAAGAGTTTTGTCAGCCTGGAAAAAAACTTTACTTACATGATGAATTTAAAAAATAATTAAATTTAAACTCTTCTATTATTTAGATAATTCAAATTAATTATTTGTTCTCAATATTAAAGAAAATAGTTTATCAAATTCTTTATATATTTGTTCATCCGTATTTTTAGTATATTTAACTTTAATTATAATTTTATCCAACAAGAATTGTATTCTGAAAGGGTAAAATGTTGGTATAATATTTTACTTTTGGATCTTTATATGTGTATTTACTTTTGGGAGAAATATCAATGTCATTAACTCTTGTCAACCACTTTTCATTCGCTTTTTATTTTTTGTATTCTTAAATATATTTTCAGTAATTTGTTTTAAAGTAATCATGCACTTTTTAGAAATTATAAAAAAGAGATATCTAGAATACTAAAACTTGATAGGGATTAGAATTTCAAAAGTAAGTATGATGTGTATTCTCGTTGAATAGCATAAGGAATTAGAAAATGCTAATTCATTAGCATTATATTCATTAGCTTTGTTAGGTTTTCATGCTCAATATCCTAATAAAAAATGCATCTACTTAACACTAATTGTAATCACAATATTAATTGTTGATCTTCCTGTTTTTTCCTCATACTTTTGTAATAGTGAGTAGAATAAATTAGTTAAATTTGACTATTTTCTTTCAAAATTAGGATAAAAGAAAACCTTAAGTTTTTTTTTTCTTCAGAAAAGGAAATTGTTTTGACATGTCATGTTATAGCTTGCATGTAGGACTCATTATATAGAAGTTCAACTAAGGAAATATTTATTTATGTAAAATTTTAGTTGATTTCAAATTCCTAAATATTACAAAAATAATGTCAAAATTTAGCTAATTTTAAACTTTTATTATTAGAAAAATAACTAAATGATTATTCTGTCCAATGTGAATTTTATTTTTAAAAGATATAAAAGGAAAGTATTATTTCGCTAAGGGCCTTACCGATTTTATATTTTTTAAATTAAATTAAGTAATGTAATATCCAATTCAAAGTCTTTTTTTATTCTTTTTTTACTTTTAAATTTATTGAAGAATATCTATCAGTTGAAGTTTAGCTTTGCTTTGGATGATAAAATATACACGTTAGTTACATGTTGGCTGAGGTATACTTTTTACATAGCCCAAAGAAGGAAAGGTATAATAAATAGAACTTTAATTGTGATGACCTAAAATGTCATCTTTAAATTTAATAAGTAATTCTGTTTTTTAAGACCTCGAAAAGCATCATGTATCATTCATCGACTTGCGTGCACAGTTCGTACAATTTTTCAGAAAGTTTTTATGTGAAAAATGGATTAAAATGTGAAATAGAGCTTTAAAACTCAACTGAATTGACTTTGGTCAACATTTTAAGCAAACGGATCCGGATCAGTATTTTGACAATTTCGGTAGGTCCGTATCGTGATTTGAGACTTGGGCGTATGCCCGAAATCGAATTCCGATGTCCCAAGCCCGAGATATGGAATTTTGATAAAAAATTAAAAGTTTGAAAGCTTAATGATTTTTAAGAAATTACTGATGTTGGATTTATTGATCTCGGGTTCGTATTTTGGTTCCGGAGCCCGGTATAGGTCCATTATAATATTTATAACTTGTCTGCCAAATTTGGTGAGAATCGGAGTTGATTTGACGTGATTCGGACATCTGGTTGTAAAAATATAAGTTTTAAAGTTTTCTTAAATATTTCCTTTGATTTGGTATCCGATTCGTAGTTCTTGGTGTTATTTTGGCGATTTGATCACGCGAACAAGTTCGTATGATGTTTTAGGAGTTGGGTGCATGTTTGGTTTGGAGCCCCGAGGGCTCGGGTTGGTTTCGGGTGATTAACAGAGCATTTTTGGACTTGGAAAAACCTGCAGAAATATGCTTCTGGTATCCTTCTTCGCGTTCGCGAGATGGGGCTCGCGTTCGCGAAGAAGAAACTGGAGGCAGATGAAAATTACTCTTCGCATTCGCGAAGAGGGTGCCGCATTCGCGGAGGGAAGAGGGCAGTGTTCATCGCGAACGCGTGGAAGCGTTCGCGTTCGCGTAGAAGGCGAGGCCTGGCCGGTCACCAAGCGATAAAGCTTCGCGTTCGCGTAGGGTGTATCGCGTTCGCGAAGGCCAAATTTGGCAAGGCTTCGCGTTCGCGACATTACCTTCGCGTTCGCGTAGGGTGTATCGCATTCGCGAAAGCCAAAGTTGGCAAGGCTTCGCGTTCGTGACATTGCCTTCGCGTTCGCGAGGAGCAAAGTTTTGGCAGCACAAAAAATGTGCTTCGCGAACGTGAGGCGCTGACCGCGTTCGCGAAGGGTAAAAATCACAGAAACATAACTTAAGTTCTGAAAATGGGGTTTCGACCCATTTTCAACTCTTTTCCATTTTTAAGCTCGGGTAAGGCGATTTTTGGGCGATTTTCACGGGAAAACATTGGGGGTAAGTGTTACTTATCGTATATTGATTATATTTCATGATTCCATACACATTTACATCATAAATCCATGATTTAGGGAAGAAAAATCAGATTTTTCTAAAATCTTTCAAAAACGAAAAATTTAGATTTGAAGGTCCATTTGACATCGGAATTGGATAATATTTATATGATTAGACTCTTCGTGGAATGAGTGTTCGAATTTCGTAAGCTTTTTCGAGATTTGAGACGTGGGTCCCACTGCCGAATATTTTAATAAATTTCGGATTTTTATCCGAAAAATTTGTAAATTCATATGGAATTAATTCCATTATTCGTATTGAGTATATCAAATTGTTTGTGAATAGATTTGAAGTTTTTTGAGACAAATTTAAAAGAAAAAACTGTGGTCGAGTAATTGATTGGATTGCATGTGAATTGCATGTGAACGGCGTATAGGCGAGGTGACGAGTGTCTATACGTCGTCAAATTAATTGTTTGCCTGCTTACTTGAAAAGAAATCATAAATTATTTTAAATTATGAATTAATTATTATAATAATTGTTTCTCTCCTATTCTTTGTCAAATATTAATTCTTGAATTCCTGCATTAATTGTTACATGTTATTTGAATTATGTGCCTTAACTGTTATTTGACATTGAGCATATTAAATATTAAACTGCATATTTTCTCTCTGATTTCTATAATAATTTGCTATTTTCCTTTGTTTGTTTCATAATTAAATCATAATTATTGTATGCTTATTGTTTTATAATATTTCAGAAAGATCCATGAGAGTCTGTCGTATGCCTTTGTCATATCTAACTTCATTACTACATTGGGACCTGCCTTAGTTCTCAATCTAATATCGGTGATAATCTCCTGAGTCAGTAAGATATTTTTCACAATGCTTCTACCCTTCACAAAGGCTGCTTGCTCATCAGAAATAAGATTAGGGAGAAGACCAACTAGCCTCTCATGAATGACTATGGAAAACACCTTATTTATGAAATTACTTAAGCTGATAGGTCTCATGTCAGTAAAGGTGTTCACCTCCTTCTTCTTTGGCAATAAATCTAGGTTTGTATGAGTGATAAACCTAGGTAGTTCCTGCCCAGTGAAAAATGCCTTCACCATCTCCACAACATCATCTCCAACAATGTCCCAACATGAGTGAAAGAAGCTGCCATTAAAACCATCAGGACCTCCAGCACTGTCTCCATTAAGCCCATATATTGCATGCTTCACCTCTTCTCTAGTAGGTTGCCTCAATAATTCTTGATTCTGCTCCTTATCAACCATATGTGGTACATGATCAATTATTCCAAACGATGAAGGAACTATATATTCATGGAATTGTGCTTCAAAAAACTTCACTACCTCAATAGCCATTTCTTCTCTATCTTTAATCCAATCACCATCATTATTTTGTATTCTTTTCAATTGTAGTCTCTTTGTTTTCCCATTTACGTGTGCATGAAAGAACTTGGTATTTCTATCTCCATCAGTGAACCAAGTCATCCCAGATTTCTGTTTCCAAAACTGCTCCTCCAATGCCAAATATTTAAACAATTTTGTCTGCACTTTTTGAAGCCTCTCCCTGTTTTGCAACGTAGGGTGAAGTTCAAATTGTGCTTCATGCACTCGAACCACTTCTTCCAAACTTGCAATTTTCTGAAAAATATCCTCAAAAGTTGCTCTACTCCATGTGGATAGAGCCTTCTTCAATTTCTTAAGTTTGTAGTTAAACAAAATGAATGAATTTGCATGAAAATCTGCTTGCCAATTCTCCTTAACCACTGCCTTATACGACTCGTGCTTTGTTCAGAAATTAAGAAATCTGAAGCTTTCCTTGATAGGAGCTGATTCTGGATTATATGCAATCAATAAGGGGCAGTGATTTGACCCTATCTTGGACAGATGAGTAATCTCCAAACCTGGCCACAACAGTTGTAGCTCCATGTTAGCAAACACTCGATCTAATCTCTTGAAAATGCAATCTTCTTCAGCTCGTCCATTCCACCAAGTATATATACTCCCCTCAAAGCCCATATCAGTAAGATTACACGTATTTATAAAATGTCTAAAATCATCTACTTCATTTAGCGAGACTGGTAGTCCACCAAACTTCTCTTCTTCATCCCAAATGACATTGAAATCCCCCCCCCCCCCCCCAGACATGGTGTAGTCATATCTCGAGCCAAATAGTATAAAGAATAAACAAGCTCAATTCTCTCAAAATGATCACACTTAGTATAAATAAGGGTAAGTATGAACTCTTTGTGGTCTTCAGTGTCATCTAACTTCAAAGTTAAGTGATGAACCATATCAATCACCACTATTACATCAAACCTTTCATCCTAGCCATGGTGTAGTCATATCTCGAGCCAAATAGTATAAAGAATCACAAAGCTCAATTCTCTCAAAATGATCACACTTAGCATAAACAAGGGTAAGTATGAACTCTGTGTGGTCTTCAGTGTCATCTAACTTCAAAGTTAAGTGTTGAACCATATCAATCACCACTGTTACATCAAACCTTTCAGCAATAAAAGCCCAGATCTTGTTAGAGGTATTCACTATTGGTTGTGCCAATCCACTCTGTCTTGTATACTTCTCTAGCTTCCTTGACTGTTGCATTGGTTCCATGATCCCAATAAAATTAAAATGATACTGCCTTTGCATTGTGATGTGCCTTTCAAAAGCTCTCTGAGTATTCACTGATCTAATATTCCATATAAGAGCATGCATCTCTAATTAATGGATTTAGAAATAGTTCTCCTTGTTTGGACCCTAGGTGGCCGAACATTAGAGACCTCTTTCCCTTGCTTTTTCCTTCCCCGACCTGCTGATTTTCCTTTCTGTATATGCTTGGGAGATAAGTCCCCTTGCCTGGCTAAATCCATGAAATTCTGGGTTGTTGATTCTGCATCCAAATCTCTTCCCTTGCCTCCAGATTTATCCTCCATTTCCTTCTGCTGTTCAGGTACTGCAATCTGATTTTTAGTTGGCTCAGGGATCAAAATTTTGCTTGCAGTTTCTTTGATCACATGTTTAACAATACCTGGGCTCTTTGTTCTTGTAATTACTTCATTCCCCATTAAATCTAACTGCTCATGAGCTTGAGTTTTATTCATATTATCTGCACTTTGCTGCTTCTCACCTCCACCGGAATCACCAGGATCTATTAGTTCAGCAGTAGGTACTTTAGGTAAAGAAGTGGTATCGGGGGGATTATAGCTTATGGCTAAGGTCTGAGATTTGGTGCTTGAACCTCCGATCTCAAGTGAAACACCAGTCATGTTTGTACCCTTCTCGCCTATCTACATCTCCTCTTTGTTGTTCTTCCCATTCACACTGATTTCTTCTCCTTGTAGCTCATCATCATCATCCAATGTAGAATTAACATCCTCCTCAAATTCTTCAGATAAATCACCTTCATCTGGATCATCCTCCACCTGATTACACCATAGCCTTCCACCAGAGAAGTTGATTCTTTCTTTCAAGCTTTCCTGCTCAGTAATTGCATCAATATCAATAGATTGTGATGGTATTTCTTGGCATGATTGATTCATAGTAACATTATTGCCTACAAAAGCTCGATTAACCCATTGAGCTGTGGTTTCTTTTACGGTTTCCTATCCCTTCTCCACTGCATGATTGCCTTCTCTTGTAACCTTATTTTCCTTTAGCTTCCCTTGTCCCAGGTGAAGTAGGAGTAAACGTAGGTGCAACGGGGTTAAAACTTCTCCCAGTTTCCTTAGGAGTAGGATTTGGACTTTGCACATTGTTTGTATTCACTAAGGCTAAATGATTATTCTCCTCTGCCTCACTTTCATCATTCTCCAACGTAGCAAACTTATTTGTAGTCTGAATTTGTTGAGTAGTAACAGCACCAGCTCGGACAATTTCCCTTCCTGAAGTATCTTGACCTTGTTGAACAATTGCAGAACCAACTGGAATAATTTCTTTTCCAGTTTGACCTTGTGCTTCAGCCTGCTTTGCACCAATCCTCACACGACCATCCCTAACTTCTTTCCACTGTTCGCCAACATTCCCAACCACTTTCCCACTAGATAGAATCATAATTGGATTCTTTGTATTATTGTTAGCATCACCCTTAGCATTAGTATTTTGTTTCTCCTTCTCAGATTCCACAAAAGATTCTATGTGCAACCTCCAACAAGCTTCTTCATTATGACCTTGAAGCTTGCATTCCTTGCAATACTTAGGAATATAGTCATATTGCACCTTTACCCACTCAATTCTAACCTTGCTAGTAGCTTCATCTTCGATGTCCATTCAAACTCTTTTTGGTAGCTCATCTAACAGATCCACCTGGATCTTCACCCTAGCACAATATGGTCTAGTCTTATTAACAGTAGCCATATCCAAATGTAATGGAATGCCCACGGCTGATGCCAATGAAAACAAACACTCCTTGACAAAAAACATAGGCAACAAATTTGGAAAGAAAATCCATGCCATTACTTTAGGAGTCTCTTCACCAGGTTTAAACTTAGTATCATAGATTAAAGGACGCATTTGGTATTCATAACTATCCCTAGATTTCAAATAATATGCTCCTTTAGACGTACGATTAGCATAGTCCTCAAGCAGTGTTAATCTGATTAACGCATGATGATCCCTAAGTAAACCAATATTACACTCACCTTTTATTCCACAGTGTGCAGGAAGGATGCGACGTATCTCCTGCAAATCTGGCCAACCATATGAAAATTTCCCCAGCATAGCATATTGAAGTCCCTCGATAATGTTCATTCTTTCCACTTCTGCATCAGTCCATTTGATCAAAGGCTGTCCATGAAGATAAGTAACAGGTTTCATAGGAATTGGTTTGACTACTGAAGTTCATTCTGCTGAAGCTCGTTCGTGCATGGCAGCGTTAATTTTTGTGGGTTTTAATATTTTTGAGAAGTCTAGTGGTTTAGAAATGTTATTTGTTGTTGTTGTAGGTGTGTTGGCGATGGGAAGGGAAGGTAGACCAGCCGTAACAGTGAGCTGGCCGCAGGCCATGGTGGCCATTGAAGCTCAAATCGCCAGTTTTCCGCGATGAACAGTGGCTCGTGCTACTGTTCACGGCACTCTAGCAGACGGCTCTTTGAGAGAAAAAAATTCTAGAGAGAATTTCTTTTTTTTGTGTTTAGGGTTTTTTTGAAGGATTGTTTTTTTAGTAATCCACTAGGCAGTGCCGAGGGCTACTTTTTATATATATAAAAAAATGAAAAACAAAGTGTCATGAAATCCTAAAAAGTGAAAGAGATAAAACTTGCAAACTACATAGAACCTATTATCAAAGTTGAGTGAAATTCTCAACAATGATAGCACATGAGATCTAGTGTAGCTTTTATAAGTAAAAACTAGCCCTTGAAACCCGTTATAATTAATGTCCAGCTGAAAATTCTGCTTCTTGCAATAATAGCCTCGAACACAAATAGCCACTGCCCAGTTCCGCATCTTACACGCATTTTCACCTTGATTGCACTCATAGCCACTTCGTAATTTCTCTATAACCACTATCCAGAATCCTTGTGCTTGTACCAATGTTAGATGTGTGTTTCCCTCCATGATCCTCAATGTACCATTCCATTTGATCGCATCTGAGCATACTTGAAAGTCTCGCAAACTCTTGAATACTAAATGCACTGCCCAATCACCAAGTGAACAGATTTTTCCATAATTTTTGCGTGACCTTCTTCTGTATTTTATTGAAGTCTTTGCATGGAATCCCTCCTGGGTTGTCCTACTATTATGTCGCATTGAGATATACACCCAGTTTGGATCTAATGAGTCCAAAATATGTTGCCAAAAATGCCATGTCGATTGCCCTGTCTAGTAATGCTCCAGCATGCTGTTTTTGTATCCAATTTTGTATGCATTCCTTGCGTATTTCCTTGACCTCTTTGCACGGTTTGATCTCTGGATTGTTGCATTATAGTGCTATACTGATTATCCACCTCAATACAGCCATTTTACCCAGAAATCTTCGCCATCTCCAGCAGTTTGAATGATCTTTCATGTGAAAAAACTGGGCAACAATTTTGACCCTTCCTGTCCTTATTACTATGGTTGTGCTCATCCATGATTCCCCTTCAATGGAATGAGTACAAAGTACTAATACCACCAATTGAAGGTTCGTCAATAGATAAGGCATAGATACAGTAATGTTACCTGCAAAAAAAAACCATGTTAGTTAAAAACTTCATCTCCATATTCTCCCCCATAAGGATTTGAACATGGCAAATGATTGTGACAACTTCCTCAAAACCAAGTTGTTCTTCATTGCATTTTGCATGTTTCCCTGTATATTCAGTTGGCCTATTAGAATGATTTGACATTTTGATCAATAAGCCATCAATTCCACACGCATGCTTAAATATTTCCACGGTGCACTAGTGTTGTAGGAGACTTAGATAGCATATTTCGATGAAGTGTGCGTGTGTTTTCCACAGTTTATCTGAGTGAATTATCATGCAGCTCACTTCCTGTGACTTTGAGGTGTTAATATGTATTTTTATATCATCCCATAACACACCATATGTTCCCAGATTTGGTTGCCCAAAGCACCTGCATACCACAAAATTTATGGGTAATAGAGTGCTCAGCAGTGTGCTCCTCCTTGTTCTATGCTTGTGCCTATCTTCAATTTCCTCCCAGTGGAATGAGTACTAGGTATTAGTACCACAAACTGGGAGTTCCTCAAATATTAGGTCATAGATACAGTAGCTTTTCCTGTAAAAAAGAAAACAATGTTAGTGAACAAAGTGATCAACATATTCTCCTCCCAAAGGATTTGAACATGCTGATCCATATTACTCTCCTGTCCCCTGCCCTTCCTTGTCTCCTCACTCGTTAATTTTTGGAAACCTTTACCCTCAAATATGGACATTGCAATTTATCCTCATTAACTATTCTCCTCCCTTGAGTATCCAGTAGGCAAAATTCTTGACATTCGATATCTGCAGCATCTAAAGCATAATTGGCAAGATGGTCTGCCAATTTGTTCCCCTCTCTAAAAATGTAAGACACTATATAATTTCTCCCTTCAAAAAACTACAAGATCTCCTTCACCTGATTAACTACACTCCATGGTGACTTGCAAGATCCATCCATAATTTTCTTCATAAGTATCGAATCTGTCTGAACACATACATGAGAGTACTACTGCAATCTGCAGAACCTCAGTGCTTCTACAATAGCCATTGCCTCTGCTTCAGTGTTTGTAGTTTCATTTATTTCCTTTCCTACTGCATTACAATATCTCCAAATTCATCCCTTACACATTATCCAATTGCGCTCCTGCCAGGATTCCCCCTAGATGCACCATCTGTGTTGACTTTAAGCCAGCCTTCCCCTGGTAGCTCCCAAACAACTTTGTCAACCTTCAATCCAGGAATATAGTTTTCCATCATCGATAATAAGGCATGCCATTTGTGAGGCACTTTCCTCACTCCTGTTTTTCTTACTTGAATAAGTGCTTACAGAGAAGATGAAACTTGGTATATCACTTGACTAGTTAACACTAAATCCCAATACTTCATGTTATTCCTTCTCTTCCATAATTCCCATACTATATACGAAGGAAATTCCTGCATAATAGATTTGAGTTTGGGGCATACCCTAGCAGTCCAACATTTAGTGATGGCTTGATGCATAGTCAGTCCTTCCATAACAATACCTGCCCTCGATAGGAAACACCTGCACACACTTTTTGCAGTAACAGACTTGAAGAACAAATGTAGTAGAGTTTCTTCCTTAGGTTGTGTGCAGCACCAGCATTTTGAGGGCATAAAATAACCTAATCTCCTCATGAAGTCATCCAATGGTAGTTTGGCTTTCCAAACCTTCCACATAAAGAAAGCAATTTTGAATGGTAGGCCCTTCACCCAAATCATCCTATAAGCTGCCCTTAGTTCATCTCTCCTTCTCAAATACTCCCATGCTGTTTTAACACTGAAATAGCCTCGAGTTTCCAGCATCCAATAAGGCACATCAAGTACCTCATGCACAGTAGGTGGCTTGATTGTTTCCACAATATGCATAGCATACTCCTCAGGTAACACCTCCAAAAGTCTTTCCACATTCCAGCCACCCTCATCGACCATATCATATAAATTGTGAACTAACTCGTTTATCCCAAAATCTTGAGGAACAATGAAATGCAATGCCCCTAATCCTATCCAGTTATCATACCAAAATAGTGATGATCCCACCTTTGGATACCACATTATTTGGTGTTCAATTAAATCCCTACACTCTAACATCTTCCTCCATACATGCGACCCTTCCCTCCATGGCACAATCATAGAATTTATTTTTTTACAATATTTCTGGCTCATAAATGAGCTCCACAGACTTGGCTTGGTTCTACAGTTCCACCACAATTTACAGAACAATGCCTTTGAGACATCGTGCGGTGATCAAATCCAACCCCCCCCCCCCAAAACCCCC
>AWOL01S0066169.1:9120-30655 GCA_000715115.1 Nicotiana otophora
CCACACTCAAAACAAGCTCTTGGAGGACGTGGCTGTTGTGGCTGGCTCGGGCCAGGTCTGCTAGACTGGCCGCTAGGAACATCCCGTGCAGGAGGCACACTAGATACTGGCGGTGCATAATAAGGCTCCTGGGGCCTAGAAGGGTCTGGAACACCACCGGTGGCTGGAAGAGCTAAATGAACGGGCTGACTCACATAACCCCTACCATGGTGATCTGCTGGGGCACGAGCACCAGAATAAGAACTAATCCCTCGAGACTTCTTGGCCTCCGTCTCCTCTCTATCACGAGCAAGAATGCCCACCAATTGCCCGGTGATACTCACAACCTACAGATAAGAAATATCTATCTCCAACTCCCTGGCCATACTAATCTAGATGCTGGGGTGGAGTCCCTCAATAAACCGCCGAACCCTCTATCAAACTGTGGCAACCAAGGCCGGTGCATGTCGGGCCAAATCACTGAAGCAAACTGCATACTCTGATACAGTCATAGCCCCTTGGCGCAACTGCTCAAACTCCATGCGCCATGAGTCCTTGAGGCTCTAAGGGACATACTCTCTCAAAAACATGTCCAAGAACTGAGTCCATGTAAGTGAAGCTGCCTCAACCGGACTACTCAACTCATAAGCACGCCACCACTGATAGGTTGTTCCTCTAAACTGGAATGTAGTAAAAGAAACCACACTCATCTCCGCTATGCCCAGAGTATGGAGAATACGATGACACTCCTCCAAAAAGCCCTGAGCATCATCTGTAGCCAATCCGCTGAAGGTAGGTGGGTGATACTTCTTGTACCTATCAAGTCTGAGCTGCTCCACCTCAGAAGCTGTTACCCTAACCTCGGGCTGAGCTGGAGCTACCGGCTACATTGGTACAATCTCTAGAACCTGGTCGACCTGAACCCGCTGCTCTGGAGTACCGACGACGGGAGTCTGTGCTCCTCCCCCAGCCTGAGATGTGGCAGGAGCAAGTGTAATCAAACTAGCCTGAGCTAAGGTGCTGAACATGCTCAAACACTGGGCTAGAGTCTCTTGGAGGGATGATGCAGAAACAGGTACCTCAGGTGCCTGCCCTCCAACTGGATCTGATGGGGGATCCTCTATAGCAGCTCGTGCGGGCGCTCTGGCTGCACCACGTGGACGTCCTCGGCCTCTACCCCGACCCCGACCTCTCGTGGCTCTAGCAAGGGGCGCGGGTGCCTGGTCTTCAGATCCGCCTGTATGTGTCCTCACCATATGTGAGAGAATAAAATATAGAAGTTTAGAATGTTTTTTAAGTCAATAATTTTTCGCACGACAGGGAATCAAAGTAGTGAAGTTTTTCCTAACCATTCCATAGTCTCCCGAAGATAAGTACAGACGTCTCCGCACCGATCCGCGAGACTCTAATAAATCGGCTTGTGACTCACGACACTTATGAACCTAGAGCTCTAATACCTACTTGTCACGACCCAATTTACCCTCTGTATGACGTCGTGATGGCACCTAGTCTCTACGACTAGGTAAGCCTAACATTTGCATAATAATAAAATAAAAACATAAATTTAACAACTAACTATAGCAGTAACAACATAACTGGGTACCATGCCGCCCGACATGTACAATAACCAACTGTTCCAAAATACACAGTAAATTCCCAAAATTCGGAACAACGTGAATAACAAACTACAGAAGGAAAGTCTAGTGTCTCTATACATCAGAGTCTAACAAAACAAATACATAAGATAATGGACATGGGAAAGAGTAAAAGGGGACTCCGAGGTCTGCGGACGCGGCAAATATATCTTGAAGTCTCCAAAGCTGTCCCGACTAATTGATAGTGCGGCTGATAAGGAGCACCTGAATCTGCACACACACGAAAAACATGTGTATAGAGTAGCATGAGTACACTACAATCGATACCCAGTAAGTGCTAAGTCAAACCTCGTCGAGTAGTGATGAGGTCAGGTCAGGACCCTACTAGTGTAAATAATAATAAGGCGAGGCAAGAATGAAATATAGTAGTAAAATAAAGACTGAAATTTAACAAGAAAGAATTCATAGAAGGTAATAGCGCAGTGCATAGAAATACAACAGGGGATCTCCCGAGATACCGTCTCATAGTCCCAAACATAAATGTGTAGTGCAGAGGGATCTCCCGAAATACCATTCCGTAGTCCTAAGGTAAATATACAGTACATGGGGGATCTCTCAGAATACCATTCCGTAGTCCCAAAAGTAAAATATGCAGCTCAAACAATAGAATTAACATCTGCAACTCGAAATCCTAATATTTAGACAAAGTATAAGTCAAGGAAAACAGGAAATTCACTAAATATGCTGCATGGAGTTCAGATAAACAATTAAGGCAAGTAGACATGCTATTCTAGGCTAACAGGATACTACATATGCTGATGTAACTCAAATAAGAAGGAAACATGTTATTACTTAGCAAAAATCGGGTTTTTACAATAATTAGCCCATGTACGTACACGACGCTCATATATCAAAAATAGTACAAATCCTATGGAGAGTTTCCCCCCCACAAAGTTAGGCAAGCTACTTACCTCGAGCCAAACTCAATCAATCGGTCACAATGCTTTTCCCACGAATATCCGGCTCCGAATGGCCCAAATCTAGCCAAAAGCAATTACATATAATAAATACAACCATAATAGACTCATATAATTAATGAAATCAATACTTTAACAAAAATTCCGAAATTTGGCCTAAAGAGTCGACCCGGGCCCACGTCTCGGAATCAGGTAAAAGTCATAAAATACGAACACCCATCCACTCACAAGTTCACTCGTACCAAAATTATCCAAACCCGATATCTAAATCCTAATCAAAACTCAGAAATTCGGTTAGGGAACTCTTCCCCCATTTTCCCAACCTTTCAGTCCAAATCCGAAATTAAATGGAGGAAACAAATATAGATTAATGAAATACAACCAAAAAAGAGTTAGGAATCGTTACCCCAAAGCTATCTCTGGAAATCCCTCGAACAATCACCAATTCCCGAGCTCCCACGTCCAAAAATGAAGAAATGAATGAAACCCTCGATTTGACCCCTTTTTCTGCCAGTTAAACCGCACCTGCGGTCCATTAACTGCTTATGCGGTACCGCTTGTACGGCTAAAGCTCCGCATCTGCGCACATATATCCGCATCTGCAGATGCGATTCTACGCTCCATCGTTCGCTTCTGCGGAACTTGGCTTCCTCCCCAAATTCGCTTCTCCGATCTCTCTTCCGCAGATGCGGCTTTGCTTCTGCGACTTACTCGTCGCACCTGCAACCACTGGCCCTCAAGATTAAAAGCGCACATGTGACCTTTTTTCTCGCTTCTGCGGAACCGCACCTGCGGACTTACCACCGCAGGTAAGAAAACACTAGAACCAGCAACTTCAGAATATGCACAAGTCCAATTTTCCATCTGTTTAGCACCCGAAACTCATCCGACGCCCCCGGGACCTCGACCAAACATACCAACCAATCCCCAAACAATGTTAAAATCACGAATCATCCTCCGATTCAAACTTAAAGAACTTAGAATTTTCAAAATTCGACAACGGATGCTGAAACCTATCAAACCACGTCCAATTGACTCCAATTTTTTCACACAAGTCATATTTAATATTATAGACGTACTCCAACTTTCAGAATTTGAATCCGACCCCGATATCAGAAATTTCACGACGGGTCAAAATATCCAAAAAATTCGACCTTTTCCATTTCCACCCTAAATGAGCTACAAACCTCCAAAATGAAATCCGGACACGCTTCTAAGTCCAAAATCATCCAACGGAGCTAACAAAACCGACAAAACTCCATTCCGGAGTAGTCTTCATACAGTTCCGACTACGGTCAAAATTCTAAGACTTAAGCTTCCGTTTTAGGGACTAAGTGTCCCAAAACACTCTGAAACCAAAATAAAACTTCCCGGAAGTCACTTAAGCAGAAAAAGATACGAAAAAATAGTAAATAAGGGATTGGGGTTATTACTCTCAAAACGACCGGTCGGGTCGTTACAGGGGGATATGCATTATGTTGTAATAACCTTTCCTTGTATAAACGTTCATGCCTTTACTTGAGCTATTACTGTTTCACTTTCAAATAAGCTTCCTATCATGTTAGTTATTCATGCCTTCTATTTGTCAGCTTAAACAATTCATGCTTTCCCTCTTGTTTGTTATATTTGCACCTAAGCATTCTACCATGCTAGTTAGTGAGATACTTGGTCTGTTAGTGTTTTCCATATATACTGCCTTGTTTGTTATTGCTACATGTGTATTTTTTACTTTATCATTAGTGTTATTGGCATTTATTTCACCCAGATGGTACTGTTATACATATATTTGGTGAGGATGAGATAAATACACAAAGGGTGTTCATGTGCCATTGACTTGACATCTTGAGTACATTTCTCACACTATGAGAGTTATGGATATACTATCATGGTTTATTGGTTATCGCTCTAAGGAAAGGATTGTTCGAGATATTGAGAAATATTAAATCGTGACTGCTTTTAGTAATCATTTACTGCTTTGCATGTTCGTTTCTTGTACTTTTTCTGTTATGTTGTAGTGTTGGTATATTGCTAGTTTACTACCCATGTTATATCAGTAAGTATCTTTTAACTAAAAAGCCTCATCACTACTTCAACGAGGTTAGACTTCTTACTGGTACATGGGGTCGGTTGTACTCATACTACACTTCTGCACCTTGCGTGCAGATTTTGGAGTTGGAGTCACTGTGTGTGGCGGGAGCTGGCATTGAAGATGTACATGGATTCCGGTTATAACTTTCACTTGTCCTTGGTAGCTTTAGATTTTTCTAATCTGTTTAGGTAAATTTCAAATAGATGATATATTTATTCGTACCAGCTTTCGTAAATTCTAAGTCTTAGAAGCTCATGATTTGTACTACTAGTCCTTGGGTTATTGTATAAATATTCAGATAATTCTTCATTGTTTCCTATAAATCTCATTTAGATTGTATTGACTGTTAGTTGGCTTATCTAGTGGGCCGAGTTAGGTGCCATCATGACTAGTGGATTTTAGATCGTGACAAGTTGGTATCAAAGAACTAGGTTCATAGGTTCTACGAGTCATGAGCAAGTGTCTAGTAGTGTCTTGCAGATCGGTATGATGCGGTCCATACCTATCTTCAAGAGGGTACAAGGCATTTTGGAAAATTTCCCTTCTTTCTCTTCTTATCGTGCGACCTTGTTTCAGCTTGAAACCTATGATTCTGATTCTTCTTATTCATTCATATGCGATGTAGCTCACACTGCATATTCGTTATGCGCCGACGATTTATGATGCTACGGATATGCTTGATTATCATCTCGATGTGTTTTCTGGTCTTGGGAGTGGATGCAATGATATATCTTTCAGTTGTTCATCTGTGGTACAAGGCACGTTCTTATATATAGTTGGTAAGCACAGACTTGAGAAGACTGGCTGGTGGCCTAGTTATTGTGATTAAGGTGGGTTCATGGTAAGGTGTCGATTTGAGTACAACCACTAGGTTATATCCTGCGTGATGAGTTGGATCGTGTGTTTCGTGTGAGGCTTCCTTTCGGTGGAATGCATATATTATCATTTCAGAGCATATGTGTAAGTTTTTTTTGACTATTGCAAGGATGGGTAAGCGCTTCGCAGAGTCTTCGGAGTGTTCTATAACCGATATTGCACGCATTTTTGAAGTATTCAACTAAATAGCGGTGTGGTATCAGGGAAGCAATGAAGACATGGTACTTTGAATCACCGATGATGTGTTCTATGGCTTCGGGCTAAGTGTGGGAGTCTGCTAATGACGATCGAATTGTAGGATCATGCGTTGTATTAGTTTTCGGGCCGAGGGATTACTTGATTGTTTCTTTGAATAGTCATGTGCTAGTGAAGCGCGGGTTGCTCGGTATGTATTAGCGATGTATTAAAGATCAAAGTAAAGTGAGTAGTTATCGACAAGGTTCTGACAAGTTCCAAAGCATATGTAACATATAAGGACTTCTGAATTTGTGTATGGGTAAGGCTTGAGATAGGTAGCAAATGGTAATCGGATCTGCGATATTTCTATGTCAAGAATGATTCTACATGGCAATATTGTATGGATGCAAGAAACGACTTTAGATTTCCAGAAGGTTCCTTCAGAGAGAGCATATCATATTGAGTCACTTCCGGGTTGGCAATCGGGGTGATTCGATTGAGTTAGAGGCGATCAGTTTTGATGACTCGATCACGTGTTAATGAGCTCCGAAGAATTCATCATGGTTATGTCCACTACCAAAGTTGATGTTTGCTACATATATATAAGCATTATTATGTATGGTGATGTTCTCCTGGATTGAGTTAAATGAAAGGTTCTCGGTCGATGAGGTGTTCAATTTGCTTATGGTCAGAGTTGGCAATGCGATTTTCGTAGTATCACGAGTTAGAATGTTAAAGGTGGTGTGATGTGTGGGGTTGAAAGTTACAAGTACAAGGTTGCGGTAATTTTTTGAAGGGAAGGATATGAGTTCTTGATGACACACACGATTTCATATGTTTAAGAGGATGTGGTACCAATTAATATTGCCGGAGGAGAGTGCGCATGTTGGTGTGTGCATTATGTGTTTACTTGTGGGTATTTCCTGTAAGATGATGGAGTATAAGTGACGTATCAGCCATTTGAGTAGCGGTGTTGAGATCGGATATGAAGATTCTGGTAATCGTAAGGTTCCGAGACTAGATGCTCTTGTTGGTAAACCATTCCTTGATTGCACGTTATGAAGAAATGTTGAGGATTGGATGATTGATGGTAGGTGTTATGGAAAGGTGGCTATATACTTTTGGAAGGTTAATTACCTATTTGGGGATGATCAGAATTTGGTCTGGGGAATATTTTTTAGCCTAATAAGAATGTGTATTCTGTATCGGGCTGGATTTGCTTGCTCTTGCGCAACTATTACCACATGTATATCATCGGGCGAGATGTATGTTATTCATACCTTGGTGTATGTTATGTGTTTCTCTCTTATGCTATGACGGGCTGTCAGGGTTACATGATTTTTCGCACGTACATTGTAAATCCGTTCAGGCCTTATGGCATTATGGGCGAGGTAGCCCTCGTGATATTTACTTGCTTATTGCACCATAGTTGTGCTTGTCTTTCTGAGTGTTGTTTATGCCTAATCATCTTCCCACAATTATATTTGTGCACTTTATTGTGCTTGATGTGACGTACACATGATCAATGAGCCCGAGTATTATGGCTTGATGGGTACCACTATGTGGATTGATATGATTGGATCGGGTTGCGCGCCGCAATGGTACTGTAATGCGATATAACTCCTTATTCTTATTTCATGTATTTTTCTTTCACCTTGTTGAAAATAGGTCATGGGAAAATGTTAAAATTACCGTGCCTGCTTAACTTGCTTAGTAGCCTTCATATTTGTCACGATCCAAATTCTCCTATAGGTCGTGATGGCAGCCAACGGTATCGCTAGGCAAGCCAACAGTGAACTAACCACATGATTGCTTCTTTTAACATTTTTAAAATAGCTGATTTTTAATTAGTGCATAAATAGGAAGTAAAATTTTAATAATATGAGAGATAACTAATTTTAAGAGCAAATGAGATAAGTAAATATCCAAAAAAATCATCATGTGTCTACTAGCATAATTTTCAAGACTTGGTGTCACAACTGTATGAGCTACTAGTAGAATATACAAAAGAAATTACTACACTACTGTCTGAAGTGAGATAGATAGAAAGTAAAAGCAAGAGGAAGACTTCGGGTGCTACAGGACGGGCTCGAAAGGCAGCTCACCGCTAAGTCTCGAGGGAGTCAAGGATGGACTATATAAATACAACTGAAAACTCAATAACAAGAAATAAATGAACAATTTTTTCACTAATAGTAAATCCCAAATTAATTTCCATCATTTAACAAATTAATCTCTCAAGTCAATGAAAAAATATCACTTATAATTGGGCTCCAAGAATTATTACGCACGAATTATGCCGAGTACGTACGACCCGATGCAAAATACATATACATATACTGTGTGCACTGCCGATGGTCGAACGACATGAACCATCGATACATCTATTAACCTGCCGAGGCGAATGGCACGCTTCCATGAGAGTAGTGGAATTTACCTCGCTCACGGAGTAATACTTGCGACGCGAGTGAACATACATTTCTCAAAGTTATTATAATATTCCTCAATTCTTTCTAAAAATAAGAAATCCAAACTGGAAACTTTTGAATCTTGAAATCCTCAATCTCAGCTTTATTCAAGGCAATTAATAAGCATAATCAAATAACGATGTCAATAAGGCATGGTGTATACCTAAGACTACCCAGACATCACGTGGATTATAGCTACGCACAGACTCTCATCACGTAGTGTGTACGTAGCTCCCCACACAAGCAATTTACAACAAAAAATACCTAAGGGGATGAGTTTCCTCTTACAAGGTTAGAAAAGAGACTTACCTCGTCTCAAAGCATACTTTTCCCCACAAATTTTCTTTAAACCCTCAACTCGGTGCCAAACGACTCGAAACTAGTCAAATATTATATAAAATAGTCAATGCATGTTCAAAAGTTCATATCCTAACTATTAAAGTGATTTCTCAACCCTAATTGAAGAATTTTTAAAATTCACCCCAGGCCCACTTGCCCGGATTTCGGATTTGTTTTGAAGAAAGTTGTTACTCATAACCTCATAAACTCAAATATATGATTGTCACTAAATTCCATAACCATTTTCGTGGTTAAATCCCATTTTTATCAAAACCTAAGTTTTTCATATAAACTCATGATTTCACAAATGTTACATGTTAAATATACCAATAATCTATGTAATAAACTTACACTAGGTAGAAATTACTTACTTTCAAAAGCTAGGTTGAAATTCCCCTTTTTACAGCTCTAAAATTGCCGAAGGAATGAAATAAATGAGCTAAAAATGCCTAAGTCCCGTATTAAATGAACCATTCTGCCTCAGCAATTCGCGGTTCTGCGGCTCCGCATCTACGGAAAGGGCCTCACAGATACCATCCTTCCCCTCAGCCGGCTCCCTCGCTTCTGCGACCAGCGGCTCGCTTCTGCGGTGCCTGCGGCTGCACAGGTGCGGTACTTACCCAGCTTCTATGGTCACTGGGCAGCCCACATTGGGCCGCTTCTACGGTAAAAGGCTCGCTTCTACGAGCTCGAACTTGCAGCTGGCCAAGCACAGGTGCGATCAAACCAGAAACTGGGAGCTTCAGTTGTTGCTCCAAAGTTCCAACTTGGTCCGAGCCTGTCCGATTAACACTCGGGGCTCCCGGGACCCCACCCGAACATACCAACAAGTTTAAAATCATAAAATGGACTGGCTTGCACCCACAGAATACATAAAACAACAACAAAACTAAGCATCAAACTCCAAACCAAATTGGATCAACTTATGAACTTCAAGTTCTTCCAACTTACTCCGAAAGCGCCGAATCCTACTTAAACTACTCAGAATGACAACAAATTTTGCGGGCAAGTCTTAAATTACCATACATAACTAATTTCAGGCTTGTAATCCCAATTAGACCTCGAATAACACCAAATCCTACTTCAAACCAAATTCAAAGAACTTTAAAACCTTCAAAGAGCCAACTTTCACTATTAGGCATTGAAACGCTCCCGGATCATCCAAAACCCGATACGAACATAATCCCAAGTCCAAAATCATCATATGAATCTATTGGGATCCTCAAATCCCAATTCCAAGGCAGTTTAATCAAAACTTTGACCGAAGTCAAACTTAGTCTTTTTAAGCCAAACCAAGGAACCAAGTGTTTCGATTTCAACCCGAACCCTTCCAAATCCCGATCTAACCATCCCCGCAAGTCATACAATAGTAAAAGCACATACTGGGAGTCTTATTTAGGGGAACGAGGTTCTAGAAAGCAAAACGATCGGTCGGATCATTACAATATTTAACTTTCTTACCATTATCTGTCATGTCTGAATTATTACTTGTTTGGTATACGGAACCGCGTTGTGTGGGGATCCATATGGATTTTGGTTAGACTTGTCATTTGGGCTACTTGTATTGGCTGGGATGAGGTTTCTAGACTTGATATTTGCACTATCGTATTGGGATAAGGAATGTTCGGAAGAATGATACAATACTTCCGCTAAGGAATTGGGAAATGGACATGGTCAGATGAGCGAGCTTCTTAGATTATTTATCATATGAGTGGTTAATAGATTTTGTGTGTTTATTTCATCATCAGCAGTGTACAAAGGTTTTGAATGAGGTTTTATTTGATATGAGGTTTACTGCCGGCACCAGATTTGCTTTTGGGCAGCTATGGTGGTCAGTAGTTATTATTGTGAGTATCTAAGTTGCGGTGTGTCTTGTGATTACACATTGGATCATGGTTATGATTTGATACAGCTTGTTCTGACTTATACAATGTGTAGATACAAAATTCGACTCTTGTAATGAATTCCAGATGTTGGATATTGGGTTCTTAGGTTTACAAACTAAGGTTGAAGTAAGGATCCCCAGTTATGTGGTTTTGGCAGCTTATATGGAGCGGGGTGACGTGGGATCACCTCCGGGTATGTGCACGTGAAGGTTACACCGCAATTTAATGGCCTGGGAATGACTCTAGGTACGTTCGAGGACGAACATATGTTTAAGTGGGGGGGATGTAATGACCTGATTGGTCATTTTGAGCATTTACATTCTATTCAACTATTTGAATCCTTTCGTAGCTCCCATATGATGTATTATGACATATTTGAATCGTTGATTTTGGTTTTTCAGATGATTCGTGATCGATTCAGAAGAGGGATTCTCATGTTAGAAGTTAGAGTTGGAAGAGTTGACCAAGTTTGACTTTTACGTATTTGACCTCGAATCGGAGTTTTTATGGTTCCTTTGGGTTCGGACGGTGATTTTGGACTTAGGCGATGCCCGGATCTGCAATTGGATATTTCTAAAAGGGTTTGGCACTAATTGGCAAAGTTAAAAATTTGAAGGTTTGGAATGCTCATAAGTTTGACCGTGAGTTGAATTTGATGATATTAGACTCGGATTGTGGTTCGGGAATTGGAATAGCTTCGTTATATCATTTGGGACTTCTGTGCAAAATTTGAGTTCATTCCGAGTTGATTTGATATGTTTCGGCACGAGTCTTGGAAGCTAAAAGTTCAAAAGTTCATTAAGTTCGATTTGAGGTACGATTCATGATTTTGATATTGTTATGCATGATTTGAGGCTTTTATTAGGTTTGTGTCGTGTTATGAGACTTGTTGGTATGTTCAGACGGGTTCCCGAGGGGCTCGGGTGAGTTTAGGACGGGTTTCAGACCATTTTGGACCATGTTGTTATTGCTGATTTCTGATAATGTCTTGTGCACCAAACATTCTACGTGATCGCGAAGATAGGTATGTGATCGCGTAGGGGAAAATTAGAGCTGAGTATTTCTTATTCACGTTAGCGAATACTAGTCTGCATCCGCATAGGTTGCTGTAGATTGAGCATCGCATTCGCGCATGTGTGAATACGCTCGCAGTGTAGAGCTGAGCTGGGCAGGTCTTCATATCTTCTTCACCGTGTTCGCGAGCCTGGGGCCGCGTTCACGTAGTGACTTTTCAAGGTTGATCATTTTGTGCTTCGCGACTGCGAAGCTTATTCCGCGATCGAATAGAGTATTTCTTGGCAGTGCATTTTGCTTCTTCGCGATAGCGATAGTATTTACGCGATCGCGATTCATTAATTCGTCCATTGATTATAATTTCTCTATTTTGGGGGGTTTCGACCATTTTAATATATTTGGAGCTATGGAGCTCGGATTTAGACGATATTTGAAGCAATTTTCACCACATGAACTGTGGTAAGTATTCTACACTCGGGTTTTATTATATTTCGTGAATCTATCATCGTTTTTGGTAACTGGATTATGAAATTTATAGAGAAATTTGGGGGTTTTGTCTAATATTTCATAAGGTGTGGGTTGCTCTGATGGTAAGCACCCTCCACTTCCAACCAAGAGGTTGTGAGTTCGAGTCACCCCAAGAGCAAAGGGGGGAGTTCTTGGAGGGAAGGATGCCGAGGGTCATTTGGAAACAGCCTCTCTACCCCAGGGTAGGGGTAAGGTCTGCGTACACACTACCCTCCCCAGACCCCACTAGTGGGATTATACTGGGTTGTTGTTGTTGTTGTTGTTTGTTCATAAGGTGAATTTTCGAGTTTTAAACATCGATTCAGAGTCGTATTTGAGTGAAATTAGTACGGTTTGACTCGTAATTGAATGAGTTATCGGATTTTGGGAGTTTTGTGAGGTCCTGAGGTACGAGCCTAGGTTTGACTTTTTGGTTGACTTCGAGTAAATGCATAAATATTCGACCTTTATCGATTGGGTTTGATCCCTATGGCATTAATTGCTGGTTTTGAGTTGTTTTGGCTAGTTTCGAGCCGTTCGGAGGATGACTTGAGCGGAATGGTTCTTCTAGTGTATTAATTTTGCTTGTTTGAGGTAAGTGCCTTGCCTAAATTTATTGGGGGAATTTTTACTACTAATTGCTATTTTTTGCTACATGTGGGGGTGATGCATATATGAGGTGAGGAGCGTATATGCATATGTTAGGATTAATCATACTCTGTGGTAAATTATACAATTAATTGTGCCTTGTAGAATTTCGTGACCTTCTTGTTTCATGTCTTTCTTGACATCTATTACCAAGAATATGAAATTAAATGCTAGAAACCAAGATTTAGCTTATTATGACTTGACTAAAATTTGACGAATTTTGTGAAATCATTGATGTATTTAATTTGGTCATCACTATGCTTAATTACTAATACATCGCTACGACCATTATTCTCGAGATATTGGATTCTACATTTGAGTTACAGATCATATTGAGACTTGTTGAAATACTTGAATAATAAAGCACTTGAGGTTTATTGAATTGTTATTGTCTTGAAAGCTATGATTGATGTTCATTCGGAATATTCGCTTAAACGCTCTCCTTGATGTTATTCATGCTTCCTACCTTGTTTGTCACTGATATACATATGCTTGGTGAGGAAGAGTGTAAAGCACGAAGGGTGATGTCGTGCTACATATACATCATCGTGTAAGGAAGAGTGTAAAGCACGAAGGGTGATGCTGTTCCATTTTATTTACATTATCATGTAAGGATGAAAGTAAAAGCACGAAGGGTGATGCTGTTCCATTTTATTTACATTATCATGTAAGGATGAAAGTAAAAGCACGAAGGGTGATGCTGTTCCATTTTATTTACATTATCATGTAAGGATGAAAGTAAAAGCACGAAGGGTGATGCTGTTCCATTTTATTTACATTATCATGTAAGGATGAAAGTAAAAGCACGAAGGGTGATGCTGTTCCATTTTATTTACATTATCATGTAAGGATGAAAGTAAAAGCACGAAGGGTGATGCTGTTCCATTTTATTTACATTATCATGTAAGGATGAAAGTAAAAGCACGAAGGGTGATGCTGTTCCATTTTATTTACATTATCATGTAAGGATGAAAGTAAAAGCACGAAGGGTGATGCTGTTCCATTTTATTTACATTATCATGTAAGGATGAAAGTAAAAGCACGAAGGGTGATGCCGTGCCATTTCATTTACATTATCATGATCTCATTTACATTATCATGTGAGAATGAGAGTAAAAACATGAAAGTTGATGCCGTCCCGTTTCATTTATATTATCATATTCTCATTTACATTACCATGTGAGGATGATGGTAAAAGCACGAAGGGTGTTTCCATACAGGCGAGGATGATACACATGCATTATGTTGTAATATTTTTTCCTTGTGTAAATATTCATGGCTTTACCTTGAGTTGTTATTGTTGTACCTTATTTTTCTATGTGACTTGTCGTTATTGTAACAATCCGACCGGTCGTTTTGAGCTCTAGCACATCATTCAGTGGTTTGAGTCCTTGAGTAGCTTCACTTCAGGTATTATGACTTGCACGTGTGATCGGAATTGAATTTCGGGTAGTTCGAAGTCGATTCGGATGAAAAATTCTCATTTCGGAAGCTTTAAGCTGGAAGAATTGACTAAGGTTTGACTTTTGAGTAAACGACCTCAGAATCGGGATTTGAAAGTTCTAACAGGATCGAATGATGATTTTGGACTTGGACGTATGTCCCTATCGAGTTTTGGATGAACGGGGAGCGTTTCCGCACCTATTATAGCAAGTTGGCATTTTGGAAGAAATTCATAAATTTGGGTTAAAATGTATTTTAATGCTATTGGTGTCCATTTGGAATTTTAGTCCTGAGAATAGCTCCGTATGGTAATTCTGGTCTTAGGAGCGCGTCCGGATGTGGATTTGGAGATCCATAGGTCATTTCGGGGTCATTTGGCGAAAGTTGGAAATTTGAAGGTTTTTGGGAAATTTGACCGGGAGTGGACTTGATATCCGGTTCGAATTCAGATTCCGGAAGCTGGAGTAGGTCTGTAATGTCGAATGTGACTTGTATGCAAAATTTGAGGTCAATTAGACGTGATAAGATAGACTTCGGTTTCGAATGTAGAAGTTTGAAGTTCTAAAGTTCATTAAGCTTGAATTGGGGTGCGATTCATGGTTTTAGCATTGTTTGATGTGATTTAAAGGCTCGACTAAGTTTGTGTGATGTTTTGGGACATGTTGATATAATTGGTTGAGGTCCTGAGGGCCTCGGGTGGATTCCGTATGGTAAACGATCGAGTTTGTGCTTAGAGGAATGCTGGAGATGCTGTTATCTGGTGTAACCGCACCTGCGAGGTTTTGACCGCAGGTGCAGAGTCGCAAAAGCGGCCAGAAGGGTCTCAAAAGTGATTCTGGGCGAGGTGGACAGGAGCGCAGGTGCGAGGAAAGGTCCGCATCTGCGAAGCCGTAGATACGGAGGAGAGATCGCGGAAGCGGAATTGGCCAAGAAGGTCTGGGACCGCAGAAGCGGACTTTGGCACGCAGGTGTCTGAGCGCAAAAGCGCTATTTGTGCCACAAAAGTGGAGGTTGCTGGGTTGAGTTAGAGCCGCACCTGCGATGGATTTTCCGCAGGTGCGAAGGTCAGGCTGGACAGTGTGCTTCTTTAAAACGAGGGTTTGGCTCAATTTCACTTCATTTCGTCCATGGGAGCCGATTGTGGAGCACTTTTGGAGTGCCACCTTCATCAACTATAATGGGGTAAGTGCTTTCTTTACATTGTGAGTTACATACATGACTTATATACAGATTTAAGCATGAAAATTTATAGAAAATGGGATTTTTTGTAGAAAACCAAGAACTTGGTATTTTGGAATTTGACCACGAAGTTGGACATGGAATTAGGAATAAATCATATATTTGAGTTCGTAAAGTTATGGGTAATGATTATCTTTAAAATTATTTGGAATCAGGGCATTTGGGCCCGGGGATTATGTACCACACTCTCATGGGAGCGGGCTGTTTGCCTCGGCAATATATAATAGATGTATCTATGGTTATATACCAGATTATGATGGGATCGGGTCGTACACCTCGGCATTTCTGTAAACATCCTTCTATGGAATCGTGCGTATTATTTGTAAAGAGGCAAGTGTATCTGAGAGTTTTCCTTATTTGAATTATGACGACCCATCTGGTGAGGTGTATTTTGTATATATATGAGGAGGTGACTGCTAATCGAGAGTTGATTTTATCGTTGAGAGGAAGACTGTACCACATATTTATACTTGTTTAATTCGTGAATTTATTCTGCCCCATATCTATTTACTTCTTATTGTATCTATTTTATTGGACCACTAGTAAGTGTCGATGTCGACCCCTCGTCACTACTTCTCTGGGTTAGGCTAGATACTTACTGGGTATGCGTTGATTTACGTACTCATGCTATACTTGATGCATATTTTTGTGCAGGTACATATATGTCCGGTTGTCTTCTGGGCGCATAGGCGCGGATGTTGCGGGGTCTTACTGTGAGCTGCATTTTATGTTACGATCCGTAGCCTGCAGAGTATTCATCAGAGTTATTTATATCTCCTGTGTAAATTGTACTCCAGACAGATGTTGTAATATATTATATTTCCTAGTTGATGCTCATGCACTTGTGACACCGGGTTTTGGGGGGTGCTTGTGGGCGGTTCATTATTGTAGTTGTGATAGTATTAACAGTTACCCTGTAAAATTCTATTTTTACTACTTAGTTGATGAAAATTATGATTTCAAAAATACTAAAATGAGTAATTAAGTTAATCATCCATCGTTGGCTTGCCTGAAGGATGTGTTGGGCGCCATCATGACCTTTAGTGGATTTTGGGTCGTGACAGCTTGGTATTAGAGCGTTTGGTTCACTTAGGTGTCACAATTCATGAGCAAGTCTAGTAGAGTCTTGCGGACCGCTACAGAGATGTCTGTACTTATCTTCGAGAGGCTACAGGGATGTTAGGAGAACTTCCCTTCTTGATTCCTCTTCATGCGGTTTTATTTCCTTTGAGGCGTATGACTTTATTTCCTTCCTACTCCATCTTATGCGATATGAAGCGCTTGTTATCAATTGGGAATCGAGTAATTGAAATGGTACTACGGATGTGGTGCATGATGTTTCTCCCTACGTATTTGATTGGGCTATTGTTGTCGCATTGTGGAATGATGTTTTGTCGTTTCAGCTCAGTATCAATATTTCCTATGGTTTTGAACTTGGGCATTGATATTTATAATGATTCGTGCGTTGCTATCGCACAGTGTTAGTGTAATAGTGGAGTGCTTGTCTATGTAACATGGCAGTGAATGACTCAAAATGAGGTTTTCCTCAGTGTATGATTCAGAGGTTTGGCATTTTATTTCCAGTGGAGGAAAGGCAATCGGACTATGGATGTTCAGGTTTGGGATGGTGGAGAAACAAGACTTGGTAATTTAGAGCATGGTGGAATTTTCATCTGAGATGTGGTGTCATTGTCCTTGTTGAATATGTTAAGTTTGCCGGTGTTATGGTCTTTTTCAATTCATCTTCGGGGCAGGGTATTATGACATGGTATCGGGGAAGCGATTGTCAGAGATCGCAGTGTGCAGTGGTTCAGAATCGAATCGGTGTTCTTAATATTGCTGGCTCGAGAAGGATGATCTTCGGAGAGGTTTAGAGTTGGTAGTGATCTATTGATTAACTGGGCATTTATGAGGAAGGACATGTGGGAGGTGTCTTGCGGTGATTAAATTTCTAGGAGGGCAAGTGTGAGAAGCAGAAGTCGAGTAGTTTCTTAGAGGAGAGGGTTTAACCAAAGTGGGAGAGTGGCAAAATAGCAAATGGGTTCTATGGTAGGATAGCCACACGTCTTGAGAGAAGTTTAGAGGAATTTGGGAATCGTGATGGACAGTGACTAGGACCACGGATTTTATTGGGATGCAACATGACTTAGAGTTTTGAATGTCCAACCCGCTTGATGTCAACGGGGAAGAAGGAATCTTGGTGGGTTCGAGGGTTATGTAATTGTAGCTTCAAGCTATGTGGGAGAGCCCCACCGTCTATGATTGGATCGCGTGGTTGTCGACTTATGCGGTTTCTGGTTATCAGTGTATTGGTGGGTTATTACGATTTAGGAAAGAAAAACATCAGTGGAAATTTGAGCAAAGGATTTGAGGAACATGTTCTATATNTGGTGGTTAAATTTCTAGGAGGGCAAGTGTGAGAAGCAGAAGTCGAGTAGTTGCTTAGAGGAGAGGGTTTAACCAAAGTGGGAGAGTGGTAGAATAGCAAATGGGTTATGTGGTAGGATAGCCACACGCCTTCAAAGAAGTTTAGAGCAATTTGGGAATCGTGATGGACAGTGACTAGGACCACGGATTTTATTTGGATGCAACATGACTTAGAGTTTTGAATGTCCAACCCGCTTGATGTCAAGCTATGTGGGAGAGCCCCACCGTCTATGATTGGATTGCGTGGTTGTCGACTTGTGCGGTTTCTGGTTATCAGTATATTGGTGGGTTATTACGACTAAGGAAAGAAAAACATCAGTGGGAATTTGAGCAAAGGATTTGAGGAACATGTTCTATATTTGGCCTTATCGATTCATGTTCAGGTTTTGGGAAGACTTAGAGTTATACTTCATGTGGGGGTTATGTACAAGGAAAAGAATTTGGTCGGGTGTTTCTTTGATAGGGTGTTCATGTGCTAACAGCGCACTAGAGTGTGGCTTATATTCGGGGCCAAGTCAAAGTGGGTGGCTCTCAACAGTGGTCCTAATGGGTTTAAGAACTTAAGTGCAGTGCCTAAGAACTTGGAGTGTTCTATGTTATCATCGGTCTGCGGTGTAGCATTGGAGGAATGGGAGAAAATAACTTCGGACTCATAGAGGAATTATCAGAATGGGTGTACCAGTTAAAGATGCGAATATGCGCACAAGGAGGGTATGAGTTAGTTCGTGGGTTTTGTGGCAACGTGGTCTCGTGAAATGGGGTCACTCATGATGAATGCAGATTGAGTTCGTTATATTTTTAAATGGAGCTATTATTATTTCTAAGGCAAGTTAAGAGTAAATTAGAAGAACTCGGATCGGTTAGCAATGGTTGAATCGGCATGATGGTGCCAATAATCAGTTCCTTTAGCATGTTAAGTTTTGCAAGTGATTTGTGGTGGTACGTGCGAGGCTTGACGGCTGCCGTAATCTGATTTATTTGTAAGTATTCGATTATAATGGACCGTTATATGTAGATGGATCCCAGAGGAGTTATGGTAGTTTAGACCACTACTTGAGGATTGTATTTTCTACGGTTATGGGAGTTTAGTCGCGTGTTGCAATGGTTCTCCTGAAATGAGTTAAGTGAAAGGTTTCTATAGTATGGAGTGTTTATTCTATTAGTGGTTCAGGAGTTGTTATGAAATTCTTGTACTCTTGCGTATTGGCATGTTAGGTGCAGTGAGCGGCATGGGAATTGGAAGTTAAGGATCAAGGTTTGCGGTTCGGTGTAGACAAGAATGTCACGGGCTCGGATGAGTGGGAAAGAATTCAAATGTTTAGAGTAAGTTGGTATTGGCTTTAACACCACCTAAAATCGTTGTCATGTGTAAGAGGCTTTGTGTACTGATTTGCTGATTCTTGATTTTCTTGACAATAATAGTATGGCCGGTGGTATGGATGTGCAGACTAGTTACCTGGTGCGAAAGGTCGTGGGAGCGTATCCCAGGGGAAGATTGCATAAGTGTGACATGCAGTCACTTGATTAATTAAAGATTTAAACCAAGTATGGGATTATGGTGCTATCTCTAATGTGAGGAAGTTTATACGTGAGGGCGTTCTATTCCTTGGACTATGGACCGTGTGAGTTTGCTTCAGATTTGACGGTTATTCTTAGAGGTCATGGGAAAAGGGGTATTGTAGATCCTTGAAAGGTTATTAGCCTAGTGCGCTACGATCAGAATTGGCTTGAGGTCCGTGGATGGATATAAATGTGAATGTGTGCTCTATATCAGGCCGGATATGTTCATTTCAGCATAGCGTTTCTTATGGAGTAGTCTTCAGGCTTTGGATGTTATTTCTGTCGTCGGCTATTCCATGTAATACTTTATTGTGCCGTGTGGATTGTGAGATGGCTTGATTGTTCACACATGTGCCGTGGTCCCTTGTAGCTTGCGGTGTTATATGAGCAGGATGGCTCTCAAGATGCAAGTCATTTATTACACCTTAGTCGTGCTTGAGTTTGGTAGCGTATGGCGCTATTTGTCTCCCCAGGGATGGTATTATGCACTTATCTTGCTTGTGGCAGACATTCAGGCATTTTGTAGGCATGGCCATCCTAACTCGGTAAGTATTTCCTTACAGATTTGATGTGTGGATCGGGTGGCACGCTGCCACGAGTATGTTGTTTTGATCGGGTGGCACGCCGCCACGAGTAACATGGTTGGATCGGTTGCACACAGCAACGGTATCATGTGTGGATCGGGTTACACGCTGCAATAACGTGGTGTTGAGTACGTTTCCTAATATCTATTTTTGTGTGTTTTGTTCCTCATTTTCTGGGGAAGATTCATAACATATTTTTGGTTGTTTAATTAGTTACGTGGGTTGAGTAGTTCATTCCAGAGTTCGCTTTTCCTTATGTATCACATTCGATTTTGTATCTTGTTGGCACATTATGGCATCATACGAGACTTTTGGCAGTGTCCGAGGTGGCTTATTGCCAGAGCAGCTTGTACTGGGTGAGACGAGATTATTGGACCTGGGATCAGTGCGATCGGATTTATATAAGGCATATTAAAGAGTAAATATCGTTATTCAGTCCAAAATGAGGTAATGATTCTTTTCAGGAGGAAACTCCATAAATGGAGATTTGGCAGGTGGTTATGAGTTTCTACACATCTCTTCCATCGTGGTAATATTGCAAGAGTTGAAACAGGACTTATATGCGTCATGAGGTGTGTTGTGGGCATCAGATTCATGGGATTTCGGCTATTGTGGCCAGAGGGTGTTATTATGGTCATGAGAATTATGCGGTACATGGTGTGAATTTAGTAAGGGTATACAATCATGTTTGGTTCAGTGTGTAGTGATTGATACGGTGTTCGTACGCTGAAGACAGGCCTAGTAGAGAATTTCGGATTTTGGAATTTGACTCTAACGCTTACTTGATTAAATAAAAAGGGAGGATCTTCAGATTGGATCGAGCTAATGTGCTCAATTGGGTTGCGGTAGCACGAGTAGGTTCACGGGGTGTTAAACAGTGATTTCGGACAACTTCAGAGCAGTTCTTAGCACGCTCGAGAATGAACGTATGTTTAAGTAGGAGAGAATGTAACGACCTGACCCGTCGTTTTGAGCTCTAGCGCGTCATTCAGCCGTGTGAGGCCTTGAGTAGCTTCACTTTATGTATTATGACTTGCACGTGTGGTCAGAATTGAATTTCGGAAAGTTCAGAGTCGATTCGGATGGAAAATTCTCATTTCGGAAGCTTCAAGTTTGAAGAATTGACTAAGGTTTGACTTTTGAGTAAACGACCTCAAAATCGGGATTTGAAAATTCCAACAGGTTTGTATGATGATTTTGGACTTGGGCGTATGTCCGGATCGGGTTTTGGATGAATCGGGAGCGTTTCGGTGCCTATTGTGGGAAGTTGGCATTTTGGAAGAAATTCATAAATTTGGGTTGAAGCGTATTTTAATGTTATTGGTGTCCGTTTGGAATTCCGAGCATGGTAATATCTCTGTATGTTGATTCTGCTCGTAGGAGCGTGTCCAGATATGGATTTGGAAGTCCGTAGGTCATTTCGGGGTCATTTGGCGAAATTTAGAAATTTGAAGATTTTTGGGAAGTTTGATCAGGAGTGGACTTGATATCAGGTTCGGATTCCGATTCCAAAAATTGGAGTAGGTCCGTAATGTCGAATGTGACTAGTGTACAAAATTTGACGTCAATCAGACATGATTTGATAGACTTCAGTATCGAATGTAGAAGTTTGAAGTTCTAAAGTTCATTAAGCTTGAATTTGGGTGCGATTCGTGATTTTAGCGTTGTTTGATGTGATTTGAAGGCTCGACTAAGTCCGTGTGATGTTTTGGGACGTGTTGGTATAA
>AWOL01S0066171.1:0-21630 GCA_000715115.1 Nicotiana otophora
TGCAATCCTGTGACTACCTCCCAAGTCCACCAAAAAATTATTCAATTCAACAATCTCTCTCCAAGAGGACTTGGTGATCAACTAGGTAAGATCAATTAGGCTCCTAACAGTAGGAATCCAGAAGAAATTTCAAAGGCTCATGGGGAACAAAACTAAAATGTTTCAAATGATTAGTTGTTTATCATGGAACATTAGGGGCATAGGGTCCCAAGGTGATGAGGAAAAGCTCAAAACCATTAAAAACCAATACAACCTTCCTTTTATTTTCTTGCAGGAACCCATGGTGAGAGCAAGGAAGATTGAAAAGTATAAAAGGATGCTTGGATACCAAGAATGTTTTCACAATTGTTCCAATAAGATATGGGTCTTTTGGTCTGTTGATTACAAGATCAATGTCCTGGATGATAAAGAACATCAAGTTTTACTTCAAATTTCTCAAATTTATGGGAATATTTCATTTCACATTACCATTGTGTATGCCAAGTGCGATGAAAACCAAAGAACTGTTCTATGGGATGAACTCAGAAGCACGTCCAATAACATTAACGGCCCTTGGGGAGTGGTTGGTGACTTCAATGTAGCTATTAGCTCAGAGGAGAAGCTGGGTAGTTTACCCTATAGAATTCAAGAAGGAATTGATTTCCTCTCCTGTCTAAATGATTGCAATCTACAATATGGTGGATTTCATGGAACTGTTTTCACTTGGAGTGACGATAGGGACCCCCCCTCCCCCAAAAAAAAAACACAATTTGGAAGAGATTAGACAGATTAACATACAATGTTGAATGGTTTGATCTGTTTGGGGAGACCAAATTTACACATCTTTCTAGGATATGCTCTGATCATGCCACGTTGCTGATGGAATGTGGGAATTCTGATCCTGCTTATACTAAATATTTTAAATTTTTGAATATATGGGTAGACTATGATGAATACTTGAATGTTATCCAACAATCGTGGGTTGAAGAGGTTTATGGGAATCCCTTTTATATCCTCCACCAGAAGACTAAAAGAGTATGCAGTGCTTTGAGCAGATGGTCAAAGGCTACTTTTGGTGATATTTATGAAGCACCAAAGAAGTTGGAAAAACTTATTAAGGAACTTGAAGAGGCATCTATTACCAACAATACTCAAGATATCAGGACCAAGTTGGCTAGAACTAAAGCTGAATTCACCAGTTTCTTGATTCTACAGGAGAAAGTTCTAAGGCAAAAAGTTAGGGTCAAATGGTTAAATGAAGGAGATACCAACACAGCTTACTTCCATAGAGTCATTAAGGATAGAAGAAGAAAGCTTCCCATCCTCAAAATAAAAAATGAGGAAGGTGAATGGATAAAGGGCACCAATGATGTAGCAAGTGCAGCTGCCCAGTTCTTCCAAAAGATGTTTCAAGCTGATATTGTTGTAGAAGACTCTCAAATTCTAATATAGTGAAGAAGGTGGTTACTGAAGCTGATAATGCTGCTCTGACAGCTATGTCTTCCCTCCAGGAGGTTAAAGATTGTGTATTCTCGATTGATCCTGACAGTGCACCGGGCCCTGATGGCTTGAGTGCTAAATTCTATCAAAGTACATGGGAAGTGATTTCTTATGATATACATTAGGCAGTGGGTGCGTTCTTTAATGGTGCCACTCTACCTAGGTTCTTCTCCCACACTTGCCTGATAATGCTTCATAAAGTGGACTCTCCACAAAGTTTCTCACATATCAGACCAATCAATCTCTGTAATGTATCTAGTAAGATCATTGCAAAGATCATAAATGCTAGACTCAGCCTCATTTTGCCCAGGATTATTTCTCTGAATCAGAGTGATTTTATCAAGGGAAGGTTGATAAATGAGAATATCTTACTGACCCAAGAGATTGTTAATAACATTTCCAAGCTTAAAAAGGTTTAAATCTTGTCATTAAGCTTGACATGGCTAAAGCTTATGATAGAGTGTCCTGCCCTTTCTTATGTTTTATGCTTAGACAACTTGGTTTTGCTGAAGTGTGGATAGACATGATCTATATATTCATATCCAACAATTGGTGCTCTCTTATTATCAATGGTAGCAGGCATGGATTCTTCAAGTCTGAAAGAGGACTCAGACAAAGAGATCCTCTTTCACCCTCACTTTTTATTCTATGTGCGAAGATGCTTTCCCTAATGCTCAATGAACTCTATAACAACAACAGATTCAGAGGGTATTATATGGTTCGCAATGGACCACAGATTTCTCATCTTTCCTTTGCTAATGACACAATTATTTTCTGTAGTGGTATTAAGCAAACTCTGAAACTGGTGCTAGCGACTTTAGAATCATATGAGAAGATTAGTGGCCAAATGATCAATAAAGCCAAAAGTTGTTATGCAATGGCACCTAAGACTGCTATAAGCACTATTACTAGAGTTGGCAGAATTCTTTGTATGAGACATGGTAATTTCCCTATAAAGTACCTAGGGTGTCCTATATATACTGGGAGGAAAATTCTTGCCACATTCTCAGATACGGTGAGCAAGGTCATTAACAAAATCAAAGGATGACATTTGAAATTCCTATCAACAGGTGGAAGGGCAGTTCTCATCAAGCATGTTCTCCTGGCTCTCAATATTCATACTCTTGCTTCAGTGCATCCTCCCAAAGAATCCTTTAAACTGATTGAGACATATTTGGCCAGATTATTTTTGGTCAGGGCACGCAAATAGGGAGAAACACCATTGGGTGGCATGGAAGACTTTGTATTTTCCTTTTGAGGAAGGAGGAACAGGATTCAGGAAATTAGAAGACATTTACAATGCCTTCAATGCCAAACAGTGGTGGAAATTCAAAACCACCCAATACCTTTGGGCTCAATTCATGAAAGCAAAGTATTGTAATGGGAGCAATCCAGTTTGTACAAACTGGATGAAAGGAAATTCCTATAGTTGGAAAGTTATGTGTTCAATCAAAAACAAAGTGGAGAAAAACATACTTTGGAAAATTGGAAAAGGCAACATCAACTTCTGGTTTGACAATTGGATGGACAAGGGTCCTTTTTATGAAACTCTCTCTGATAATCCCATATTGAGTAATATAAAGATTAATGAAGTACTCAAGGATGGCCAATATGATTGGTCAGTTCTTTAGTACCAACCCTCTGACCACATAAAAACTTACATATCTTCTTTTTCTTCCTTGCAGGTTCTCATCAACCAACAAAAGGAGGATTCAGCAATTTGGATTAGCAATAACAATGTCAAATTTACTATATCAAGTGCATGGAATCTGTTAAGGCAAAGAAAGAGAGTTTTTAGCTATGACGCTAACATTTGGCAGAAAGGTGTTCCTTTCAAATGTCCTTTATGACATGGAGGGATGTTCACAACAAGGTTGCTACTGATGAGAGAATTTCTATCCTTAGGATTGTCGTCGACTCTAGGTGCAGTTATTGTGCTAGTTTCAGTGACATCCAAGGACATGAAACTACAGATCATTTATTCTATAGTGGTCAATATGCACAATAAGTGTAGAATTTCTTTGTTGGCAAATTGGGCATTGAGTATAGAAACAGCAATCTGAGGGCTCTTATACTCAATTGCCGAAAACATAAGGGAAAAACTCCCATGGCTAACTACATACACAAAATCATGCCTCTTATCATCGTTTGGAAGCTATGGAGGTCTAGGTGCAACTCTAGATTTGATATGGAAAAACCATCTTTTCACAGATCCAAAGAGATGATTACTTTCAACATCACTCAGCTTTTCAAATCTCATTTCAAGAAGATCAACTTTGGAAACAATTGGGAAGATGTATGTAACATGTATGAAGTCCAGGTGGTGATGAACTGCTTTATTATGATGAAATGGCTCAAACCACCACCTCTCTTTGTGAAGCTAAACAATGATGGATCTTGTCTAAATGGCAACTGTGGAGGAAGAGGTATAGTGCGAGGGAGTGATGGCTGTCTCATAATGCATATTCATTACCATTGAGAGAGGGCACCAGTAATACTGCAGAAGCTAGTGCATTGCTCTATGGCCTTAAATGGTGCATCAACAATGGCTTTAACTCAATCATAGGAGAAACTGATACACTCATCGTTCAGAACGCAGTGATTGGAGAATGGGATACACCTTGGAGAATCAGTGATACAGTAGAAGAGATAAATTTGTTAGTAAATAATCATGATATTAAAACTCGGCTGCTATAGAGAACAAATCGTGTTGCCGACAAATTGGCATCCCTTAACCACAATCTGACAGATCTTGGTATATATAACACTTTTGATAGCCTACCTGGGTAGGTTCGAGGTTTGGTAAATACGGATAAATTGCAACTTCCTTCATTTAAAGTCAAGAAGAAAAAAACAAGCACATCACATATGACCCACCTTGAATTTTCAGCTTTATAGCCACTATGTAACTATATTTTGGTGTTAGCTTTTTAGCTTTCTAAACTTGGTTTCCAAGTTCAACTCTTGTAGTAAAAGGTCAGGCAAAGCCCCCCTTTTACAAAGATTATTCTCAAAGTGGATATAAAATCGTGACTCTAGTTTGAATTTTTTTAAAAAAAAAGAAAAAAGTATTACAAGAACACATGCTAACACTTGAAATAGTAATTCGGCTATCAAGAGAAGTCCATAAATTCTCCTGGAACCCACCTTACCGTGGCCATTAACCGGCAAGTGAGGCGGAGCTGAGACTAAAATATTTCACTATTGGAAGATGAAACGAAAGTGAACTACAAAATGAGCTAAGGAAAACCGCAGAGTTACACCGATTAACACCACTAATGAAAGGATCAAATATCTTCATCTTTCTAAATTTGTTACTCTATGGTCTTACAACAATCAAAAGAGGCAAAACTTGTTAATGTCGTTTATACATGTAATGAAATGCGGTGCTCTTTTTTAACCTGGAAAACTAACAATATATCTGCTAATCATACTCAGAAGTGACTCAGGCAATTTAACTGGATTCATTAATGACTACCCACCAATTGATGAAGCTAATAGCCGTTGCATCTGAATTACTAGTATATGATTTTGACATGCTGAAGATGACTTGGACTTCTTCCTTCAGCTAACAGATCCAGCTCCTTGCCTTCGTTGCGGATATGCGTGCACTAAAAAAGTTGTAGACCCCGTTCTTGGCTTGATCTATAAGAGATGCTGTANACAACTTCCTTCATTTAAAGTCAAGAAGAAAAAAACAAGCACCCTCACATATGACCCACCTTGAATTTTCAGCTTTATAGCCACTATGTAACTATATTTTGGTGTTAGCTTTTTAGCTTGCTAAACTTGGTTTCCAAGTTCAACTCTTGTAGTAAAAGGTCAGGCAAAGCCCCCCTTTTACAAAGATTATTCTCAAAGTGGATATAAAATCGTGACTCAGTTTGAATTTTTTTAAAAAAAAAGAAAAAAAGTATTACAAGAACACATGCTAACACTTGAAATAGTAATTCGGCTATCAAGAGAAGTCCATAAATTCTCCTGGAACCCACCTTACCGTGGCCATTAACCGGCAAGTGAGGCGGAGCTGATGACTAAAATATTTCACTATTGGAAGATGAAACGAAAGTAAACTACAAAATGAGCTAAGGAAAACCACAGAGTTACACCGATTAACACCACTAATGAAAGGATAAAATATCTTCATCTTTCTAAATTTGTTACTCTATGGTCTTACAACAATCAAAAGAGGCAAAACTTGTTAATGTCGTTTATACATGTAATGAAATGCGGTGCTCTTTTTTAACCTGGAAAACTAACAATATATCTGCTAATCATACTCAGAAGTGACTCAGGCAATTTAACTGGATTCATTAATGACTACCCACCAATTGATGAAGCTAATAGCCGTTGCATCTGAATTACTAGTATATGATTTTGACATGCTGAAGATGACTTGGACTTCTTCCTTCAGCTAACAGATCCAGCTCCTTGCCTTCGTTGGGGATATGCGTGCACTAAAAAAGTTGTAGACCCCGTTCTTGGCTTGATCTATAAGAGATGCTGTATAACAACATTTGAGGTTTTTATTTTTTTTTAAACTGGTAAGTAGTAATATAACAAAATTCTGAATTGTTTGGAAGAAATAATCAGTGGCCATGGAAGAAAATATGGAAAACAAAAACCCCAAGCAAGGCTGTTTGGTGCTGGTTTTTGTTGATTAATAAAATAACAATCGGTTATAAAAAGAACAATAATTCTGAATTGTTTTGTTCCAATATGAATAAACGTAACATATTAAGAAAGAAAAAAAAACGACTATTGGCACATGATACATAAGCTAACATTATGGAAATTGCATCTCCATATATGAGAAGTCAATTTAGTCAAGATGCTGCAACTTTATATGCGCACATCTCAATTTATAGATTTGGTGAATCGACTGCAATTGCTGATGAGCATAGGGGTATCTATAAATCAAGGTAAAAGTGTTTCATAGTGATTTTGATACCTTTATGCTCATTTTTGAAGTTATACGAAGTCGTGAGATGTGATACAGGTAGAGAGAGAATCAGCAATCATTCTAATTACCTGTTCTCAGGATACAGATTGAACTTCATCAGCATATTGAGCTTCCAGTGCTGATTACTTCAGGGAATTCGTCTAGTAAGCTCAACTTCTCAAGGATCAGTCTTTCTTGCTTGACGTCTATAATATGTGTTGTCAAGAATAACATACAATATGCAAAAACAAATGAATATGAAGCATCTATATTTGAAGGAGCATTTGCTTAAATATATAACCCAACTCTGCTATAGATGAAACAAAGAAAATAAATTCTTGCTGACTAGCACCCCAGACATGAAGCCAATTCACAAGCAGATTGGAAATAGATTTACTGAAATACCATCAGGCAGATTATGACAAAAGGGTAACTTAATACACATACTAACGAAAAACAAGTTTACATATGTTCATACAAGTACTTTTTATGCATTTTCTGTGTTGCTTGGATGTTGTGGGTACGACTCAGAGGCACAATATTTACTAGTTCCTCAACATAGAAAAATATTTCAGCAACTTTGGCACTAATGACTGAACACTCACATAGAAGTAAATACAATTTTGTTCGAAGAAGTCAATTTCAAAGGTTTCTGCATCATGATTCATGTGCATGCGAATAAGAAGATACCATTAGGATACATTCTTGATCAGGATTTTCTGGGAAATTGGAGTGCAATGCATTCCCCATGCTGTCCACTATAGCCGAGGTAGTCATGGATGACTCAATGCATAAGATGGCAGTGATGGCATCCAATCTAGTGACCTCATTTCTAAACATCAATCTTGCATGTGCTGTAATATTCCATATTGGTTCTTCAGAATAAGTCACAAATAGATCATATAGGGCCAAACCATGAAAAAAAGCTAAAGAGTCAATGATACACCTTGAGCAAGTCTTATCAGACTCTCCAGCATACGCACAGTTGTTCTTGCTGCAGATGTTCACAGTTGTTAAGTGCATAGTCATGCAACAATTAGAATATTTAGTAACAAAGATGATGCCTAGTGACCTGCATTTTGAGTCACAGATCTTCTCTGCAATTGGTAATAGCTTGAGATAACCTTTTCTGCCTCCTTTGTCAGGACTGGTCTAAAGTATCTCTTCACAAATTGGATGTACCTATAAGATGTCATCAGAAGACATAACGCTGCCATCTCATCACCAGAATGTGATGGAGTAATTGCTGCTGAAGATTTTCTTTTGCTGGAGTTAACATGGTAATAAAATGGGAGAACACAAATAAATAAATTAGAATTAATGTTTTTCTTAGAGTCATGTGCATTTCCATTATGCTAAATTGTTTTGATAAGTTGCACTCACCGACACTGCACACACGTTCAGGAGCCCATTACATATTTTTTTGTAAGGTAAAGTAGGAGCCTGAGACATTAATATGATTAAAATGTTTTTCTAACTACCAACTAAAGCCTACTGTACAACACGTGACATGAAAGTCTCGTGACAATTCAGACACTCAAAATCAGTGCTGCTAGCAAGACTATGGATATGCTTTTAGACTTTAATCTTTTAAGCTCCAAAATGACCCTTTAACCTTTTTGTTTACTTATACATGCATTCCAATTGGAGACCTTTCAGTTTTAAATGCTTTAAAGAAAATTCATGCTAAACAACCTTCTCCCAATAAGAATTAGCATTAAACTACAAAATCTTTGCAGAATTAAGAAATGTGAAAAGAGAAATTTCTTGCATGTTGCTTTACGTAACTCAGTCTTGTACCAGCTTCTACAAAGGAAAAAGAAACCATAAGAGTAGCGCATCATCCATATTGAAATAGATAGGAAGGGGGAGGGGGGGGAAGGAATAAGCTAATACTATTGGTTTAGGCAATACTTGGAACAGTCAATAATCATTTTTATGGACTTACTCACCTTGGCCAGTTTCACTGTTATTGATAAGCAAAAGCACATGCATAATCTCTTACTGTTCATGAACAATGTCAATAATCATATTTGGGAACTTATCATATCTGAGTCTTTATATTTGGGAACTTATCATATCTGTATTTTTGCTTCGGTTGTCAGATCGGTTTGCTTGTTATTGCCCCTCCCCTCTCCCCTTCCTGAACCGAGGGTCTACCGGAAACAGCCTCTGCCTTTTTAAAGGCAGAAGGTTCGCGTACACTCTACCCTCACCAGACCCCACTTGTGGAACTACACCGAGTATGTTGTTGTTGTTGTTGTCTTTATATATAGAAGCAGTCTAGCCAAAGTGGCAACAAATCACAACTAGACTGTAGTAGTTAATTAAAGATGAGCACATATCATATACATCAGAATCCGGATGGTTGTTGGGAAGCATTTTACCTTCTGAGCATTGGAAGTGCCCAGGTACTCCTTAGATCCTCTTCAGAATTATGGCTCTTTGTTTCTTCCTTTCAATCACATAAAAGAGAATTTTCATCCAGCTAATTGACGCTATGACTAAATAATAATGTATTCACATTGTTTTAGATCCATCACCTCAGCAAGAATATGTGAAGAAACAACAGCATCCCACTCTGGGTTTCTAGTGTCTAAGAGAACTAGGACTATATCAAATCTGCTCAGCAGCGGGCCAGAGAGCGCCGTATTAACAGATAGAGCTAGCTTGTGTTAAAAACATAGAAAACAAAATGAGATGGGGAGCAAAGCGTTTAAGATGCCTGGATGGAGATTCTAGCTTGCAGAAAGATGAAAGGTAAAAAATTTAAGAAAGAGGACATCAGAAGAAAAGATACGCTGATCCTTGTCATATTGCCCCTTAGGGTTAGTTGCTCCAAACACAAGTGTCCTTGTACTGAGAGTTGTCACCAGACCAGCCTAGAGATTAACTAATCATCAAGGATCAGTAAAGGATTCATCGAAGTAATTAAGAGCACTAGAACAGTAGATATTAGGGGGTCTGGAAATAAGGCGGAAAAAGGAAGAATGAAGAAAATATCAAGAACTCATGACCTTGCCAATCATGCATGTATTGGTACTATACCAAAAGAAGAAGAAATTAGGTTCTTCAAAGAATGATATACCTTTGCAACACTTATAGTCTGCTGCTCCATTGCTTCATGGATGGTTGCTCTGTCATGCTCCCTCATGCTGCCAAACAGAATTTGATGAGTCAACATCAAATGAATGTGTAGGATAACATTACTGGCTATATTTTACTACAGAAAACAATCATTAAATAATTTGAATCAACAACCTACATATAACCGTAACTAAAGTGCAGACTGTACTTCAAGCCACACAAGTTATATCAAAACATGGAGAAACTGAAACAAATCAACCTAAGACTCCAACAACAGCTGTAAGATACCTGTCAAATTCATCAATGCAACAGAGACCACCATCTGCTAATACAAGTGCACCAGCTTCTAACATCCACTCTCCTGAAAATATAGCTCGCTTTTACACTTGATGATCAAATAACTGTACATATAGGTCAAAATATTATCAAGAATTAAGTGCGTGTTTGGTTCGCGTGATGGAGAGGCACTCCAATGAATCGTCTGCTCATATTGTTTCTGGATTTAAAAGGTATAACAGCCTGAGTTAACCCACATCTCCTTTATTTCAACATAACAGATTATGTAGTCTTACAGTACTCTTTTCTTTATATAAAAAAAACAGATCATTTAATCTTAGCGGGGTACTAGTATTAACTCAGAACCACATTTGAATTCAACAAGACTATTATGCCTTTAGGTCAGATAAACAAACCATAATACTACCTAAACTTCCTTTGCTTTGTACAATTTTTTTGTTGATGTAAAATTTATGAACAGAAACTTTTAGGTTGTTATATGCTTACTTGGATTTTCATGATGCAAGTAAAAATGCTGTTCTATATAGAATCTAAAGTGTTTTAAGGTTGGAATTATTCCTAATAGTAATATACACTATTATATTACTTTAAACACTGCTCCCTAGTTTCTCAAAGCTGCAAAACAAATTTGATTTAGATTTACTTTCTTCATTACGGGAGATTTGATTAATTGTTAATCATCTAGCATTAACTAAAGAGGATGGAACCATATCAAAGTATTCAACATATGCAGTGGAATCTCTGAGGGCAATTCATTTGGGAATGTCCCATCCTACTTTATCCAGTTTGTGAACTGAAAGTGCACTAGTATAAATCTCAAAAAAATTACATGTGTCACTTTCTAATAGAAAAGGAACTAAAGAAGATTTGAGATGTAAGAAGAATTCCTAGCCGTACCCAGTAGACCACACAAACTATTAGTCTTAGTTTCATCGAAGAATTAATGTATGTGGGCTTGCTATCATGACTGTCTCTATGCGAGTGCTGTGACAAAAACACAGACAGATTACCACTTCAATATGATCAACGCAAATAGATAGAGACAGCTAGCTACATACTTCAACATGTCAGCTATTAGTGAGTAACAAGATAACATGAACAATCTACCTCCATCTTTAACTGCTGTAACAGTCAATCCAGCGCTAGTGCTTCCCAGCCCAGTCGTTATGACAGATCTATTGCTTAATTTAGCAGCAAACTTCAGAAACTGTGACTTCCCAGTGCCTGACAAGATAAGTAAGCGGCCACATTATCTCATTTGTGACAACAACCCAAAATTCAAATGAATATCACGCTCCATAAGATGTCACCACAACCATGAAAGAAGGTGAAATCAAGTGTACCGGCTGCTATGCCAGCACATTAGTGCTAGACACAATTAAATGAGTGCTGGAAGAAGTGAAATCTCTAAAGATGACCATTTGCCTACAAAGAAGATATTCTTCAATCTTGATTCAAAACATTTAACATTACAATCCATTACCAGGATCACCAACGAGAAGCAAATGAGACTCTCCTCTAACTTTTGTTCCAGAAGCATCAACATGTTGGACACCTCCAATAAGCATCAATGCCACTGCATTGAACTCGAAGTTGGTCATTGGCCAAAATGGTAAAGGGATTATCCATCATCATTTGGACAGATTGAATTATACATTAACATCATAGGGGATACTTTTCACAATGCACAGTTGCTGAGAGAAAACCAAGAGTAACACAAATTCCCTCTACTTTATATCGAACAAGTTAAAACTATAAATTAACAATTACACATGTGACATCAACTGAAAAGGAGACACTTGCAGGGGACAATACCTGCAAGCTTGACTGTGAAAAGCCCAAAGACCTGTGGGCAAATACCTTTGAGAATAGCATTCCTACCTGCGTTTAGGAATGAAGGAGAATAGAAAGAAAAGCAGGTCTGAGTCCCAAGTACTTTTAGCAAGTAATTTAAAATCCAACTTGTTCAAAGAATTTTTACCCTTTAAAGGAGTATCTTTAAAATCAGTCCAAAACTGCTTGAATTTGAGAATAGCATCATCAGGGATATCGATTTCTGACTTTAGCTCATTCATTCTCCTGAAGATACATTATAGGAAATGCGTGAAGAAAGGCAGTTTATTTTATGAGAAAGAGTCAGAGAAATATATTACCTCCTCCAAGCAGTGGTGGAGACAAAAGGTGGTAGGTCAACAAAGCCTTACCTCTAAGTTTTGAAAGTCATGTTTTGCTTCGTGTAAGTTTTTGAAATATTATGAGAGATAAAAGTGTACATCTGCTCCTGATTCTTTTTAATAAAAACAATTATATTATTGTTATCTCTTCTAAGTTTAAATCCTTATTTGGCCATTCCTCCTTGGAAATAAGATTCATTAAGCTCTACAAATATCACAATGCTATTTTAGCTTGGAAGATGACAAATTCAATTAGTCATATCGTATTTCTTTACCTATCAATCAAAAGGAAAGAGGAACTACAACAAGACCCTCGAGGATGATCACCTTTCTGGTAACAAAAATCAGTGAAAGAATTCAAAGGCAATTCTTCATACTCTGAGCCCTTCATTGGGACTCCCCTATACTATCAGTAAAAGGCCAACTACATACTCTCATCCTAAGTTGCTTGGACACGGGTGCAGATCTAGAGGTCGGATCATTAAAGATGTAAATTCTAAGATTCTGGGATACGGATCCTAGAACGGATACGGGGATCCGACTAAAAATAATTCAAAAAATAAAAATATCTCTAAATTATGAGAAATTTTGTGGAATACTTATGTATAGCTTGTAAAGTCTGAATTACTTTTTTATTCTCAAGTAAAGGATTGATTTCCTAGATAAGGTATGTTATTTTCTTTAAATTTACCCTAGTTTTGGTTCTGATTTCGGGAATCAAATTGTATCTCGTCTCGAATTTTTTCGTCTGTCGTGGTCAAAGTACCCAAAATTATTTGACCAGATCCGGTACAGATCCCATACCCACACCCATACTAGTGTCGAGTCGACACGGATGCGGCACCTAAACTGCTGTGTCGGAGCAAATTAGCTCTCATCCAAAGTCTTCATTGCATCTACACCATGCTTTACTGTATGAAATTGATGTATCTACCGAACAATGAACCAACCTAAGGCTTAGAATTACTTTACTTCTCCTTTATTTATTTTTTTATTTTTCCGACAAGGTAAGTTGTTTCATTGAATGGCATCAAGAAGATGCCGTGATAACAAAAATAAACCTTAAGAGGGGGGAGGGGAGATGGTGTAATGAAACCATGCTAGTACTTTTATGATGAGAAAAAATCTACATCACTGGAAACAATGTTAAATGAGAGGAAACAAAAAGAAAAAGGTGACCTGCTTCTGTTTTACCCAATTATTAACCATCATTCCCAATTGATGAGATATCAAGCAGTATCTACCAGTTTAAGTGGCACTTTCTGATTTCATTCTCAAATTAAATTGACAAGGATCGAAAGCAAAAGGAAAAAAGAGGGAGATTGAGCTCGCCATGGTTTACTCTGCTACTCTAAACAACCTAATACTTAAGGACAAATTAAAGTGATGCACTTCATCTCAAGCAACAGCAATGATTTGTACAAGATACAATAACTCGCATTCATAGGTTCTGCACAAATAATTGGATAAAAATCCTTTAACTATCCGGGTTTGACTTGTGGTCACATGAAATGAATTGAAATCATTCTCAAAATGAACTGAGTGTACTCCCTTTACCTTATATGGTTGGCAATTAGTACCGGATCAAGGTCACAGCGAACATCTCTTAAATCGGGGGACCATTTGGCGGTTAAGATCCCAGTGACAATCACATCATCTGACGACATTAAAACATGGCAGTAAATAAAGGACAAGGAAGAAAATCTGTATCAAACTTATCATTGAAAAAGAGGAAGAAAAGAGAGAATTGTATCTCATTAGGGTAGAAGATGAATTAACATAAAATAACACAGAACAACATTGCAAATGAGCAGACTGACATATAAACTACCTCCATTACGAAAAGCAACCTATTACTGCTTCAAATTCAAAACATATCTTAACTTTGACCTTGATTACTCAAATAAATGCTTCGAAATTTTCAATTCCAAAATTTGTAGCGAATAGGGTGCTTTACATCAAAAACAAATTCTATAACATGTGAATGATAAATGTCCTAAATGAGACAAAACATTGATCTTTTGAACCATGTAGGATGGAGGGGCTTAAATCTTTGTGGTGTCAGAGCATAAGATGTTTTAGTATATTCTGTAGTACAAGCATCAAGGGACAGCTAATCAGCCCACACACCTTTATTGAACTGCAAACAAGCTAGTTTTAAGAAAATAGTACCTCCAGCTTTAACCATGTCCACAAGATCATCCTTCAGAATGACAGGAATGGAGCGAGGAATAGCCCCAACACCCAATACCTGAGTACTTTCTTGGATTTTAAGCTCCTGATAATCATGACAGATCTTATTGTCTTCTACAAGCTGAAAACTTGTGCTTTCACAAAACTTAGGCCTCTGTAAAAGAACTTTAAGAAATTATTGATTTTCTTACAAGCAGCTGGTTTTAGAAAATGCTAAACCAAACTGGATGAAAGTTATTGCAAAACCAACATGGAGAATGGGAGGGAATGAGGGTAGAAAAGGAGAGAATAGAAATTCGAGATTGAATAATGAAGTAAAACAACACAGCATATATAATCTATGAGGCAGGTTGGATTTTACTGTTACCAGCATGGTTATCAGAGGCGAAAAGTATAAATAAGCACCAAGTATCTGGTGGGGCTTTAAACAGAAAGCACAGTTAAGTGCACACTTTAGTAAAGGTAAAAGAAAGATAACATAGTCATATTTATTATGTCGCCTCAATTTCAGACATTGTGTGAAAATGATCCAATATCTCAATTATAGGAGGATACCATACAAAACATTTCACTCATCCCAAGTTTGGTATCTATTTCAGTTTTTTACTATTCCAGTTCTTTTCCATAACAATTTATGGACATATTCAGCTTCTAATGCTTAACTTTCTTGTAACTCTCACACTTATGTGACANATATAGGAGGATACCATACAAAACATTTCACTCATCCCAAGTTTGGTATCTATTTCAGTTTTTTACTATTCCAGTTCTTTTCCATAAACTCAATTTATGGACATATTCAGCTTCTAATGCTTAACTTTCTTGTAACTCTCACACTTATGTGACAATTAAAGGAAACCTGATTATACAAAAATTAGTATAGTGCAGCTTATGTTAATATCTCCTCATGTTGCACTCGAAAATTTATTCTTTTTTTAGAGGCCAACCCGCTGCACTAAGCTCCCGCTATGCGCAAGGTCCGGCAAAGGGCAGGACTAGCTTCCTTCATCTACGGTGCACTAAACTCCCACTATGCGCAAGGTCCGGCAAAGGGCAGGACCAGCTTAGTTCACCTACACTAATCCACTGGGTGTTCTGCTATAGCCCACAAATTACACTCCAAAATTTCATACTTGGCCAAATCTGTTGCTAGTTATCAAGTTTCTCAAAATAAAATGTGGTAGAAATTCATATCTAACCAAAAAGAGCTTCTCTTGTCGGGACAAATTGCTTACAAAATTACCCATACCAATCTACTTCTAGTTGAATACTTTGTAACAAACAAAAGTCTCTATCAAATCAATTGGCATGGTTGAACATGTAAAGTTCCTAAATTCAGTGGGACAGATCTAGAACTGCTAAAGTAGGAAGCATGTTTCGTTCATAAGAATTCAGTATGACTGTCCTTTTTAATTATAAGGTAAAGTATTAAATGAACAGTACCAAGAAGGTACCAAAAAGTTTACGAAGGATCAGGATTCTAACAAAAACTACACAGTAACAGAGTCCAGCAAATTCGTGAAATCGGAAAAGCTAATTACAGAATTTCCTCTAAGCCAACAAAATAATCTCTGTAAACATCTAGAAAGAATTCAATATGCCTGTTATTTGGTCTTAATAGGGAAAAATGTAATTCTTTTCCACTCTAAAATAGTTTGAAATGCTTTGCGGTATTGCTTACTTACACTTAAGTATGTTATTTTAAAAAAATTAATATTTGTGATTTTCTTAACCAGAAAACATAAAAAAGAAAAACAACGCACCCGTTGTATTATTGTTAATAAGCTGCCAGAAAAAGGTATTCAAGTGCAATCTCATTGCATCATTTGGAACAATGCCACAAAGCAACATCCATTTCTTTCAAAGCTAAAAGTAACTAGAAAATCCAAAAGAAGAATCTAGTTGGAATTCACATAGACCCTACTCTTATGAGATAAGGCTTAGAGGAAATGTGAATGTATACTGATGTATAGCAAAAGCAAAAGAAGATTAAAAAGAGCTTTTCTTCCACGCGTAATCAAATGGAGATAAACAAAATATATTAGCAAATTCAAAGCATTGCGTGTTTGTCCACGCAAAAAAAAATAAGGATAGTTGGGAACAGACCTGTGAGGGACAAAACATTGGTTTTGGAATTGAATTCCTAGTTTCCACCTCCGGATAAACCTTGAACCTACATAAACTTTCCTTCTTAGCCAATAATCTGTTAGGGGTAGATTAGCATATGGTAAAACCTTGACCGTGTAATCTTTCCATAAAGACTAAATTGATTTTTTTGGTACGACCAGTTAAAAGGAAAGCAGAAAAAAATGTGTGGACGTTTTGACCTCAGAGTGATAAAGAGTTGTCTAAGAACATTATGTTGTAAACAAGCTAAATCGCCTTTCTAACAAATTTTTTTCAGGCATCAGAGAAATGCAAGCCCCAATGTGAGATGTAGAAGTCTGTTTTTGACATAGGCATATCCTCTGAGAAGCCAAATTCTGGCAAATTGGAGGTTTTAGCCTAATTTATAAATCTGTTCGAAAGTTAGTTATGTTAAGCAATATCTTACACAATCCACTTAGCCTATATAGAAATGGAAGCATCTTTACCGATTATAGTAACCAAACACATCCTACATGATTATAGAAGTCAGAACAAAACGGAAGTTTAGCCAACAGAATTAGTCTACTGGAGCAATAGCAATATACAGACTCTACCAATCGAATTAAGCATGTCTGCACTGAGTTCGGTCCCATAAAGGATTAATTAAAGCTGAGCTCAAATTTTTAAGGATGCTAAGCGCCCACAAAGTCTTACAAGGGAATCATCCATGTTCGATTACAATTACCAAATATATCTTTAATAAAAGATGAAACATGGAGATATGTTGCTAAGTTGTAATTGCTCATTCTGTTGTTATCCCTTGTTGAGGAATATACCAACCCCATGCCACTTATTTGGCGACCCAATATTGTTGAAAAACCAGATGAGCATCCTTAGTTACTTGGTATCAGGTGCAACAATTTGTTTTGTTAGTTAGAGATGTCACTAACAAAGAAGTAAAAATAATTTGTCTAAATAAGATTAAGGTTGAGGAACAGTTGTGGTAAGTGAAACCTACGGCAATCCGATTCTAGTAGAAAAGTTTTCTGGCAAATTGGAATTATAATTGCAAAGATAAGACGTTTTTCAGTTGAATCCTGACATACTAATTTCCATATGAGACAAAGTTGAACCAATTACCTTGATTAGTTTATATTAGACTTGATAAAATAAATCAATGATTCCATTAATGCTTTGTGAAAATATCTCCATGATTTTCAACCTAGTTGGAAGAATTGAAACTAGCAGAATGACTAGGTGAGAGGCACACAAGAACAACCTGTGCTTACATCGCCGACACTCATATATCCTCTCCCCTTCAATCATCTTCACTGCTCCAGACCTGATTATAGTCCCTTTGATAGTAAGAAGCATTCCACGATGCTTCACCCTCACACGGCCAATGCTGGGAAATGTCTCTAAAACATTATAAAAAATGACTAAGTTTGATATTACAAGGTATACTTTTTTTGAGAATGTGATATTACAAGGTATACTTAAAACTGCATTGCACTGAAGCATTATATAGCAAGGGTAGTGAAGGATTTATGACTTGGATATAGAAAAGAAATATGCACGGAATAGCTGAAAGCATACTAGTAATATGTGCTTTTTCTGATCGGAGCATGTGCATTTACATGTGAAACTTGTAAAAATTCCAGTATTAGGAACATAACCAATAGAGTTTTAACTTTTATACACTAATAGTATAAAATTTTTTCACACTATCATGTTGTTTGGAAGCCTATTACAGGTACTTGTGCAAAGTGAGGTCAAATGGTAATTAAGGCTAGTAACATGTCTTAACCAGTTAAAATCTCTACATGGTCAGTAAGATAATTTAAATACTACACAATAATGGGTTTAATTTATCTACACTGATGGTGTAGAAGATTTTTGATAGATACTATCAAGTTGTTCAAAACCCAACTAAAGTAATTGTCTATAGTAAGCATGGGGCAGTAATATGGAAAATAAGATATGTAACCTCCGTTGGATCAAGGATTTAAGCTTTAAGGGCTAGAGTTTGGGAAATTATCATAACTCATTTAATTTACTGGATTCGCAACCAATTATTTGTACTTTTTTAGTGAATTTTTAAACACACATATGGATCCGAACAAAGCTACTATGTCCGGATGAACCAATAAGTTGAACTGTAAATTCGCCGGGGTAACCTCTACAACCGGTTAAACTACACAAATAATATAGAAGAATCTTTAAAATATTCATACATATAGCTTAAATACAACAAAACTAATGCGAAAAGAGATAAAAGGATAAAAAAGGAACAAACCAGGGCATTCAAGAGGAGAACCACTGATATTGATACGGACATGTATGTTGTCCTTAAGGCTTGCGTTCTCGCGTTGTTTAAGATCTGCCAAAATAACTTTCTACCCAAAGACAAAAAAAACCACTGATTATGTAGATTACTAATCTAATTTAACAGAATTTTGAAAAAGAGGGTAAAGTAAGATACCTGAGCCCAGACGGCAGCTTCATCAAAAAGGGGTAAATATTCTGTGGGTTTAGCGAAAATGAACTGAGAAAGGGTTGGATTATCATCCATTATCTCTGCAAAACTGTTTCACAAAAAATAAAAATCGTGGGATTTCGTGGAGCCAAATGCGAAGGGTAGTGTAGTGCTGCTTACTCGACAAAGAGGGGATAGTGAAGTCGAGGATCAGGAGAGAGAATGATGGAACTCAGCTGCTCCGAGTGGTGCTTTAGCAAATACGCCGCCAGTTCTTTGCTGTAACCGTTTCCCTCCATCGGATTTTCCCACGTCGGAAAAGGCTTTTCGCTTTCACCGTCAGCGGCGCGTCTGGCGAGAATTGGGGACCAAGATTTTTGGGCGGGAAAATTTGGGGTGCACCGTGAACCGCAGGGTTAAGGGGAATGATATTTGGTCCGCTGTTTATTTTGGGCATTAATTCGACCGATATGAGCTCGTATTCTTAAAAGGAAGAATATTGCAATAAATTGAAATTTGTTATAAATATATTATATCATCTATGTTCATTTAGTACTCCGTTGTAAATAAGTTTTTTGAAGAAACTTATCCATATGAGACTCCGTCTTAAATATGTTTATCTATTTATTACTTCATTGGAAATAAGTCTCTTGAATAAGCTTATCCTTTCGGTACTCCGTTATAGATAAATATTACTCATGGTAGAAAATTATCTATATCTGGCACAACAGCTTAGAGTAGCAGCTTACATAGCAGCTTACACAGCAGCTTGCAGCAGCAGATTGCAGTAGTAGCTTACACGGCAGCTTGCAGTAGCAGCTTCCTTTCTTCTATAAATATAGGAGAATTCAGTTCATTAACACGTTATCAGCACGAGACTCTGCCATCTCGAGAAAATACTTTGAAAGTATCATAGGTACGAATTTTTTTTTTCTAAATAATGTCAAATCTTTCTAAACTTGAGTTTGTAGCCCTGGATATATCGGGCAAAAGCTACATGTCTTTGGTGCTTAATGCCGAAATTCATCTTGATGCGATGGGTCTGGCAGACACCATCAAAGATAAAAATCAGGCATCAAACCAAGACTGTGCCAAAGCAATGATATTCCTACGCCATCACCTTGATGTGGGTCTGAAAATGTAATATCTTACTGTTAAAGATCCAGCCATACTGTGGAATAATTTGAAAGATAGATATGACCACCTGAAGATGGTCGTTCTTCCACATGCACGTTATGATTGGACTCATCTAAGGCTACAAGATTTTAAATCTATCAGTGAGTATAATTCTGCTATGTTCATAATTATTTTCCAATTGAAATTATGTGGTGAGAATATTACTGATCATGATATGAGTTTGTTTTATGCTAACAAAGATAGTTCAGATCTTGTTGGTTATGCAGATGCAGGTTATTTATCTGATCCCCATAAAGCTAGATCTCAAATCGGGTACGTTTTTACATGTGGAGGTACTATCACATCATGGCGCTCCACAAAGCAATCTATTGTTGCTACATCTTCAAACCATGCTGAAATAATAAATATTCACGAAGCAAGTAGGAAATGCGTATGGTTGAGATCAATAATTCATTTTATTCGAGAAAAATATGGTTTGGAATGTGAGAAAAGACCCACAATTTTATACGAAAATAATACTGCGTGCATAGCCCAATTGAAGGGAGGATTTATAAAAGGAGATAGAACGAAACACATTTCACTAAAATTATTCTACACACACGGTCTTTAGAAAAATAGTGACATTGATGTGCAACAAATCCGTTCAAGTGACAATCCGGCATATTTATTCACTAAATCTTTACCAACTTCAACTTTTGAGAAGATGGTATACAAGATTGGAATGCGGAGAATTAAATATTTGAAACAAGGTTTTCATTAGGAGGAGTAAAATACGCGATGTACTCTTTTTTCCTTACTAAGGTTTTTTCCCACATGGTTTTCTTTATAAGGTTTTTAATGAGGCAGCTAGCAATGCGTATTACTAAATATGTGTACTTTTTTTCNATGCGTATTACTAAATATGTGTACTTTGTTTCCTTCACTAGGATTTTTTTCTAGTAAGGTTTTAATGAGGCACATCATCTTTTAATGAATATCCAAGGGGGAGTGTTATAAATATATTATATTATGGATGTTCATTTAGTACTCCGTTATAAATAAGCTTCCCGAAGAAGCTTATCCATATGAGACTCCGTCGTAAATATGTTTATCTATTTAGTGCTCTATTGGAAATAAGCCTCCTGAAGAAGCTTATCATCTCGGTACTCCGTTATGGATAAATATTACCCATGGTAGAAGATTATCTATATGTGGCACAACATCTTAGAGTAGCAGCTTACAAGCAGCTTACACAGCAGCTTGCAGTAGTAGCTTACACAGCAGCTTGCAGTAGCAGCTTATACAGCAACTTCCTTTCTTCTATAAATAGAAGAGAATTCAGTTCATTATGTACATAAGTTTGAAATTTGAATAATATATCAGTTCTCTCTATATTTATCTTTACTTTACTGTCTTTATTTTATAACAAAATTAAGTATCTCTCATTTCACTTTTACTCGTCAACAACTAACTTTACAAGTCCTTTAATAAAATAATAATTATAGTATATTTTACCATATAAACCTAAATAATGATAAATAGTCTCAATAATTAACATAGTGTTCCATGCATAATCATTGAGAAATGAGTAATTAATGAAAAAGGTAAAACATTATAAGGAATTATTTTTCTGTTAATTTGCTAAAGTTAACAAGCAAAAAATAAAAATTTATATTTAGCATAATGAACAAGTAAAAGTGAACGGAGGGAGTAACGATGAACTTCAATTTTAGAAAGTATTAAACTATTAGATATCAGATTGAAATGAGTTCATGGAG